>CAEGAE010024684.1:0-110852 GCA_903067095.1 Girardinus metallicus
TTAGAGAAGCTCAAATGTGAAAAATTGGACTGATGTTGATATGCGATAGTAACACTGCTGTTATGTTAGATTTACCAATGTTTTATTTTATCTTTCTTTTATCCGATTGCCTGATTAATCGTAAGAATAATCGATAGATTACTAAAATATTCGTTTACAACAGCCCTAGAAGGATGCATGATAAAGCAGTAAAAAAGTTTTGCAAAAAAACAGCTTTGTCAAAGATGTATATTAGAATTTTTAGCAATATTTTGTATTAAGAAAACATGTTAATTATGTTATCTAAGGTATCTGCTCAACATGCCAACATATTTAGTAAAAAGTGTGATGGTTTCACAATTTCAGAATTCTGGTACAAATAAAAGCAAAATTGTAAAATTTCTTCCACCTATAAATCTCTTGACATTATTGGCACTCTTGGTAAAGACTAAATAAAGACTTAACATAGCTATGGAGAGTTTAATACTTAAAGATGACACTCTGCTACAGTTCTCAAACAGTAAGTTTGGTGATTATAAATATAAACTTGATTTTTGTGCAGATTTGTTTGCCACTGTTTAAGCTTTCTTAACTGCTCTGCTTGTTGCTTTGGACATATTAAGTGAGTAACTACTCTCTTGTAGCTATTTCCTAACTTATGAAGATCAACATATCTCCAGCCTGAAAGAGATGTTCTTCTGTTTTTCCTATTTTGAAGGTTGGGTAAGAGTTGGGCCTTTGTGTCCTGTCATGTTTCCACCCAAATAAACTGGATTTTTTAAAATTTACTACTGCAATAAAATATCCTGTGTCAATATATTTGAAGAGGGCACGCACAATGATACCTGCGGTATACGAGCCATTTCTGGATATTTTTGTTGGACCCTATTTGAGCCACTAGATGTCACTGTTCTTGTGCATTTAAGGTAGAAACGTAAACGTAATGGGTGTTGCCCGCTCACTACTGTTGACAAAGGATGTTTATTGGAACATGTTTAGTTGCACATATGAACTGGAATGTTGATCTCTGCATATCTGATAGGTGAAAAACTATTGGAAGAAGGACATTTGCACTATTATGTCAAAATAAGAGGATGCAATCAGAGTGCATAAACGATAATCTCTCAAACATAGTCTTGCTTTTCTTATTTAATGCAAATCAGTAACGAGTATGGACATTTTGAAAGCTTATTTTAAAAACTTGCAGTTGTATAAATAAAACAGTTGATGTACTTCAACTGTGAAGGTGTTACATTCCCGCTGATTTACTAATTGATTGGTTTGTTTGTTTGATTTAAGATCCAGAGCGTTGCGCACCTTTATCCTGTGCTTTGATTGGCAGCAGCCTCCCAACTGGCTCCTCACAGCTTGAGAACCAATCAAACTGCTGATTCTGCCGAAAGCAACAACATGACTCAGTGATCAGTGAGAGAAGAGATATTTTGAAATTAAAGTGTATTTAAAAAGTGCGTTAGAAGTGCTTTTCTAGTCATACTGGCCACTCAAAGCACTAGACAACAAAAGGCATTAATTATAAATAAAAACTCACCCTGCTCAGTGACTGATAGCCGTTCTCCATCCTGTCAATTTATAAAACAAAGATAAAAATGGTGTTCCATAGTATTATGTAGTGTTCATTAAGTAATTTCTTGCAAAAATAGCAGGAACTAAGTGAAAATATTTACACTTTTGTTCTCCTTCTTTCCCTAAACTGTTCCTTCAGGACGCTGGACAAACGATAATCAGCTGCAACCTCCTTTTTCAGTTTCTGTTTCAGCCAAGAAGAAAAACAAGCAGGAGAATTATTAAAGTATTATATCTCATTAATAAAACTGATTATTTGTTCTTCTTGTATTCAATGAAGATCAGTTAATCTGAGTCTGATTTCTCACCTCCAGAAAGTCCCCAACGTCTGGGTCTTCTTTCAGCAAAAGGCCGTACAGCGCCACCCACTGGGCAATCAGCTTCACTACCTTCTGTTTGGTGTTGAAGATGTAAGCAGTCTTCTCCTGATCTGAGCCTTTGGACAACTCTGCCTGGTAAGTGCAAAGATGGTTAAGGGCCTAACACAATCGGTAGACATTATAATTTTCTGTGTCACTCTCCAAAGTGTGAGTAAACTGAAAACATTGGTCAGGATATTGATGCTGCAAAGCTGAGCACAGCTGGCTGGACGGCATGAAGACTTTATGCGTGAGCAGGAAGTCGCTCACGCAGGGATCTGAGGGGAGACAAACATCATGATCAATTAGTCAGCTGTATCTGATCATCTGGACAAACAGAAGAGCATGGGGATGTGGTTTAATCTCACCTATAGGATCATTTCCATTGGAATCCAGCTTCAGTGTGTCCAGTAGATGCTCCAGGATTTTTTCAGGAGTTCCCGACATAACTGTGTATCTGCAACAAAAAGGAAAGGAAGAAAACTTTTTTAATGCCTTGCACTGCTTCATTGTGCTAGGTTGGGGTTAACCAGGGTCATATTACAGTATTAAAATTCTGAATGAATATTTTTTTCAATTCATGTAGTAGGGAACATTGCTTTTTCATAAAAGCACTGACAGAAAAAATCTTGTTAGATCTCTGGTGTGTGTATTTGGGTAGATGACATCACAAAAGGCACACAGAGAACATTATGGTGGATCAGCAACTTTTGACATATTGACAACATTTACCTCAAGTCAGGATAAAAATAACTATGGGTGGTGCAGCTAACGCAAACATTAAATTATTATTTCTGTCACTTTAAAACAAGAAAAATACAAATGATGCACTCAAAAATCTGTCACTCTGTACCTTATATGCCGTCATTAATGACATGTAGACAAATAAGGCTGTTTTTTAGAGGGTAGATTTTAACTTGATTCAATAACAATTTACAAAAACATAGCTAAACATTAAAAAAACCTGACCATGACATGTTCTTCAATAAGCAACTATATCTAAGGCGAGTTCGACTGATTTTACGGAAAAATCAAAGTGGCAGTTTTAACAATGTTCTGCTAACTCAGCAAATATTGAATTACAATGTGATTAAACTTTGGTGCAACATAACAAATGAATACTTTAAGCCAAAGGTTTATATGACTATCATGTCATCTTTGGATTTTTATGAAAGTGTGCATGTCAGTATTTTCTTAGACAGACCCATTGCGTTGTGGACATCTAGTAATATTAGACAAATTGTTATTGGCTGGGCTGGAAGAACAAGACAATATTTTCAGATATATAAATGAAGCACGAAAGAATACAGTAGCATTTGTGTTAGGAAAGAAATGTTTGAGTGTGACTCACTTGCTGTTGGCTGCAGCTCCCCCTTGACCATTGCAGTCTGCGCTCTTCTCCAACACGAGGACGGTCTTCCCATGCTCCTCCAGTCGCACCGTGTTGGCTTCCACATCCTGGAAAACAGAGCAGGAAATTACAGTTTTGTTGGTGACATGTTGCAGGTAATGGAGCTCTCATGTAAAGTTAGGAGGATGTCAGACAAACCTTAAGGATTCGAATGAAATCCTGTTTGTCAACACGGAGGAAGTGGCAGTTGTCCTCTCTCAGGATGATGGTGGCGGCACGTGGCGCATCGTTCAGCAAAGCTAGCTGCCCAAAGTCCTCGCCCTCGTGCAGCGTGGTCACGATGCCCTGTTTGAACACAAGTCACATGAGCGTGACAAATCTTTCAGTAAGTGAAAAACAGCTCAGATCTGAGTTAACCTAAAAGCCGTGTTCAGGGTTACCTTTCCATGTGTGATCACGTTCACTGAGCCTTTCCAGATGATGTACCAGGAGGTTCCTTTATCCCCCTGACTGAACACTGCATCACGATAAAACACAGTCAGCACAAACATTGTTCAGCTGCACACATCTTTGTCAATAAATTACTATGACAACCCCGCTTACATTGCACCTTTTCTATTATATGCTACATTAACTCTCGTAATCACAAGCAGGGAGGCACGGTAGAGAGCAAAAAACAAAAAAAAAGTTAATTATCTGCTCGCCTTTAGTGAAGAGAAAAACGAATAAAATTGTATGAAGTGAAAGAGTACAGGCATGAATCCTGTTATGGTGTCAAACATACACCCCGTTAATATTCAGATAAATGTTGTTTAGCAAGATGCAGAGGAACTCAATATCTTATTTAACCAGATTGTTACAGGTGACCCATTATGCTTCCTTGAACAGATTAGGATAGGTCTTATCGTCTTAATTTAATTTTTTGCACAAAATCATTCTTAGATAATGAGATTTTAGTCTGCTGAGTTCACTAGCAGACTCCTTTCAGAATAAGCTATTTTAGGGTGTCTTCACACTTTAAATCCAAATAAACTGCCGTTGGCCATGTTTACACCCGCATATTAACATGGCTGCAACATGTGCAATTATACAACCGTACGTCTTTGAAAAGCAGAAGTAGAGCCTCCTGCACAACCAAGCAGCAAGCAGCAATAATGCAGCAAGTGGTTTCTGGATGGTTAGTCAACAGCAAAACACTTGTCCTTTCCAGAAGCCATTGTACAGCACATATAGAGGTAAAAGCAGCTGACCAAACGTTCTGGCCCTCAGTGAAAGTTGCTAGGTAATGGCCTGTATATAATTGCTATCCTTTGTGGAGCAGAGAAAATACACAATAAATTCTAACTTCTAAACCCATCTCTCGTTTTTAAAAATTGCTAAATTTGTATGTAACAATTCCACCCTAATAACAAATTTAAAAGAATCAAATGACCAAATAAAAAGACTTGCACACCCATGATAAACAAAACAGAACGGCTCCACCTATGTTGATTTAGCTTGCTAATCTGAAATGAAGTGCAGACACATAATCCCACGTAAGTCGTCAGTTACTATCCAGCTTCCCTCTGTAAGAGTAGAGAGCCAGTATGAGCGATAATATCAGTAATGAATCACTTACAGACTGTTCCAGACTTAACGTGGGATTCAAACACCAGCACTGCAGCCAGCTCCTTGCGCACCTACAGACACAACACAGTAAAGACATGAAGCCTAGCATTAGACTGTACACCCTGCTTATTTAGTTAATATATACATATTAACTAAATAAAGGTAGAAACATAAAGGATGTGTTGAAGGCAGGACAAAAAGGACTGACTGAAGAGGAGAGATGAGCAGCGGCCTTCACATGGAGCAGCTCCTCATAGATGACCTCGATGTCCTCTGCGCTCCTCTGACTGGGACTGCACAACCAACAAATAATCAACGTGAGCATGGCATCTATCTGTTCTGGTTCTTTACACTGGCACAGGAACCTCAGACATATTTTAAGCAAATCATACGACTACTGATTTATACTAGGGTGACCTTACGATTATTGTCTAATGGTTTATTAGAGTAAAATTAGCTCCAATTGTGTAACTAATAATATCCACTTAGACCTACTTTTAGTGTTGTCATTTGGCCGCCATTCAGTAGAGGGCATCGTTGATCATCTTTAAACAAAGCCAGTTGACACAGAAACAAAGATGGCGGAACCATAGCAGAGCAAGAAAGAAACGGTCCAAATTGTTGTGAGATGCAAAATGTACTTTATGCGGTTCTGTTTAGAAATCAAGCTTTTAAGTTATCACCTTTATAGTACTCGTTGTACTACTTAGATGAGGAAGATGTGATGACAGAAAAGTGGAGGGAAAAACAGAGAAAATATTTCTTCATGGGCAATCACAGACTGTATGAACATCTCTCTGTTCATTGGGAATTAAGTGTTTCACATTTTATTCTCTTATGTTTTTCTGTTGAGCAACTTCAGAAGTTTGTTTTGTTATGTCTTATACTTATGTCTAATTTTAATGTGAGAAAACCACAATTTTCTGTTTATTCAGAATGCAGCCGGCACACAATAATATTAAAATGATATATTTTTAAGTTCAGTATATTGTGAAGAATTTAGCCCTTGTTATGTTATGAAAAGACGGTGGACACTCAGGTGTTTACTTGGGTTTTTTAAGGACATGGTTGCTTATTGATTGATAAGATCATTTGACTTTTGATTAACTCATTAGTTAATAACTTGCATCTCTAATAAATACACAACAAACTGTCCAGCAGCTTTGCATGCTAACCATTTGCGTAGTATCATGGTGAGCAGCGCATCGGGGCCCAGCTGAGACAGCAGGGACAGAGCTTCGTGCAGCTCGTCCTCCAAGTCCTTCTCGTTGGAGACGTGGTTCAGGCCAAACTCTGAGTCCTGGAACCGGTAGAACTGTGTGTCCTTGTCAAGGAAGTTCAGATCCTGTTTCACTGGAAACATTCACAAAACAGGAAACAGGATTTAAAAATTAATTCACTTCAAATATAGAAAAACAGTGCCTGTAAAAAGAATCCACCTCTTTGGATGTTTCACGCATTTAACTGAATTCCCAAATCAGTCATGTTGAATAAAATTAGAAAAATATATTTAAAAAATCCTTTAATTTCAACAAAATAATGACAAATAAAAATATTTAACAAAAATTAAATGTGTGGAGACTCCATGGTCAAGTGGTCGATGAGACCAAAGTGGAGTAACATCACCACAAATACGCCAACCCATTGTGAAGCATGGTGGTGGCAGCATCATCCTGGAGGCAGTTTGGTTCTATCTGCAAGAGAACTACGACTTCAGAGAACATTTATTTATCAGCAAGACCACCCAAAACATTTAGCTAAAGCTACACAGAAATGGTTTGAAGAAAACAAGGTGGATGTTCTGAAATGGCCCAGTCAAAGCTCAGACCTCAGTCACATAGACGACTTGTGGCTGGGTTGAAATGGGACGTTCACAGTCAATTCCCATGTAACCTGGCAGCTTTATCAGTTTTCAGTTTGACATTAAAGTCGTTTTTGTCACAAAAGCCAAATTTTGTTGATTATAATTGATTTGTAAAAGCAATAAAAAGGGTAAAACAGCTGAGTGCTGTTTACAGGTACTGTAATTTCCCCGTCAGACGTTTTGGCCTTGAGTTAAATTTTGTTTTCAGTTAAGAGCTTCTTAAAAATCCAGATACATGGAAATGAGTGCAAATTGTTTCTGAGTTCATGTTAGCTCTCGATGAAGCACTTCTGTCCTGATTAGAGTGGTTTCCAGCGCGATAACAGAGCATCGTCTCAGAAGCGTGAACAGCGAGAGAATCCTTGACCCAGCAGAAAACACTCAGACCGATGCCATAATATTCATGGTCACTGAATTTCAAGCTATTCAAACCCTTCTGGAAAATGTTTGAGTATGCTACTGCTGCAGAGATTATCATCAGCATAAATTAAAGACATTAAATATGGAAGAATCATCAGACATCCATCAGTGGTATGCATCTTCAATTACGCAAAGATCCAAGAATTTCATGTCTATTAATATGTCTTGAGCTCAGCTGTTTAATAGTTGTTTTATTCATGTTTGTTAAAATTATTATGTTTTGACAGTATGGTATGAGACAAATAATATATAAAAAAATCAACTCATCTTAGTAGCAGTGTGCAAAATTGCACCACTCCACATCAGAAACAACCAATCAGAGCCAGGAGTAATGACTTAGTGCTGTCAAATAAGCTTGCGTATGCGCTGCTAAATGGCACAAAAATAACTGCCAGGAAAACTGCTTATCCGATGTAATTGGTGGATATGTTAACTAGCCTTAGCATTCATAACTAATGCTAAGGTTATGTTGTGGTGAACCAGCTGTAGCGTAGCAGACAGCAATGAGGAGGGTGTGAGCGGCATGTACACCAGAGTGATTGAGAGCACTAAGACCGTCCTCCTGGATCTCTGGTTGTTTCTGACTGAGTGGTGTATTTCTGTAGTTGGCACCGGGAGCTTTGGGAGAAGGCAGAGGAGATTCATTTTTTCACATTTTATTTGTTTTGTACTGTAACAACATAACGTTTTTTATTTCATTTCTCTAAATAAAAGACACAGACTGCAGCTTTAAATTACACATAACTGGACTCTTTTTTTACAAATTAAATGACTTCTAAAGGCAATTAAATGTGCCGTATTTTTATCAAAATGTGAAGTTTTCCAAGGCCGTGTAGAGGAATTTTCTAAATTGAAGCTGGATTTAACGTCCTCACCATGAACAAGGATTCCCTCATCCACCAAGACCTGCCACATTCCAACAGCCTGACTTCTCGACTGCAGGCATTCGTTCTGTTTCATCAGCCAGTCAACCAACTCCTTCCCTGAGCAGCATTGCCTGTTGGGGAAATGATGCAGACTATAACACATGTAACCTGTATTAGCTGAAGGTAATGGCACTGTGAGCTGAAGTACCTGTGTGTTTTCAGGTGGTGCTTCCTGTCTCGGATCAGGCCAGAGTTCTTCTCGATCATGACGCTGTACACCGACCTCGCAGCTTTTACGACACGATCGGAAAGAAACTGAATAGAAATGAGGAGGTAAGGTTAAGTGGTTTTGATTTTGATGGATTTAACAGGAGGTCTTAGACAAAGCAATACAAGGTATGTTTAATTGTGAAGAGGAAGAAGTATAATTTATAGCTTCCATTTTTTTGCAAGCTTTCAGAGTCTGAAAAGTGTGGCATACCCTGAGTTTATACGTTGTACAATGTCTGTAAAACTTTTGCACAATTAGAGAGTTAAGTTTTTGGTAATTACTTTTTTTACAATAAAGCTTCTTCTATTAACTATTTTCAAATCTTGCCAAGAATTCTCATTTGGATTCATTTATATGAATTATTCCATACCGCATGTGTCAAACTCAAGGTCCGTGGGCCAAATCAGGCCCTCCATGTGCTTTTACGAGGCCTTCTAGACTCTAGAAATAGACATTTTGCGATAATAGTGTGCTTAAATCTTATTTTATCAATCAAATCAGCAGTTCTATCTGTATTGTGTCAAAGTATATTAATGTGAAAATATGTTTAATATTATTTTAGCAGTTTGTTATAGGTAGTTTTATTAAGATTTTCTGCCACAACTGGCTTTTTGAGGACAATCTTGATACTGATGTGGCCGAAAATGAAAAGAGTTTTTCATCCCTGTTTCATATCATTGGATATTATAAACCTTCATGCTAGTTCTTCTCTGTTTAAGCTCCATCCATCCTTCTATCAACTTTGTGACCAGCTAATGAGCAGCATGTCAACAGTATGATACTGACTCCACCATGTTCACCTGAGAAACTTGATACACATCTACAGACCCCCTAAACGGGGAATTTGACTTTCTTTCTCTCTTTCTTCCTTTCTTTCTTTGCTTCTTTCTTTGCTTCTTTCTTTCTTTCTTTCTTTCTTTCTTTCTTTCTTTCTTAGTGATGGCTTTCTTTTTGCTGCTCTTCTAGATTTGTCAGACTAATGGTTGTCATGGCAATAGATTATGACATCTGAGTTGTGGATCTCCAGATTTATCTTGGGTCTTGTGTCTAAAAATGCAAGGCAGGGTATTAAGGTGTTTCTTTTACTTACTAAAAAAAATAATTTGCAAGAATTTGTAACAAAAACAGTTAATTCCACTGAAACAGACAAGTTCTGCAACATTATCAAATACTCCAGAAAATGCTCTGACAAATGTTAGTTTACAAGAGAAAGGGAGGGACACACTTTTCACCACAGTAGTCTCCCCTACTTAAACCCACCCACAGCGTGAAAATCCTGTGTGATGGTGTGTACATCAACATCGTGAGTGGAGATTTCTGTAGGTGTTGAAGTGTGACTTGGTGTGTGTGTGTGTGGGTTGCACGAGGGTGAGAACGCGTTAAAAATGGCTCTGCGAAACTCTCCCACACCCCACTGAGTTCCCAGCCTGCGCAGCTCGTTCTGTAGCTGGTACACAGCAACAACAAACTTTCGCCTTCTCACCACCAGCTACGTTTTTTTCTTTTCTTTGAGCCAAAACTTTCCATTGAAAGTCTGCAGCAGAAGCACAGAGGTGGGTTTCCGTCACTTTAGAGGGCTTGCAACAGTTTCCTGTATACTGATAGTGTAACAGCAGCCTACTTAACACTAATTCCACCTGAACTTACCTTCTAGTAAACCAGGTCAGTTTTCTGGCTTAATCTAACACCTGCCATTATGTGGACTTATTCTGTCCTGAAACGTCCCCACATTTTCTGTGCGGAGACAGATTTAGGTCACCACAATGTGATTAACACAAGTGTCCACATGCGACTCAATGAGCTCTGGCTTAAAAAATAAAACGACTAGAGACTGGGGCTCAAAGCCCGTCAGCCACTCATGCAGACGAAAATCTTATGTAATAAAAAAGGGCTTGGTTTATGGCTTTGTAATACCCAGTAATTCAGGATGCTTCAAGTTCATTGCATGACCTACATTTTATGACTGAGCGTGGTGGGACCTTTGCTCCTCCCTGTCTTGTTTGCCTGCAGACACCTCCTGCACGTCTTGTGATTACACGAGTGGCTCAGACGCTCGCATGCTTGCGTTCTGGATTTTGTTCAAGAGGCTGTTGTTTGCCCAAGGTGGTGGACTTGATATACACAGAGCTCCACATTGATTGTGTGCTGTTTTATTTAATTTTAATCAGTAAGTGGAGTTTAAAGAGAACAAGTGTCAGAATCTTTCTGAAACCTTTTAACCTCCGATCGTCATCTGCCTTAGGATACAAGAACACCCGCTGACCTTTTGCTTTTCCTTGTGACCTTACACTCGATGACGTCAAGACGACTTCCAACCATCTCTTTTACATGCAAATCAAAATTGACAACTATGATTTATTAGAGAGAGAAAGACTACAGCATACTGTTTAGCATGTACAATGTTCTAAAAAACATTTTGTTTTCTCTTTTTTGTCACAGTTTTATGTTTCAGACTGAACTAAAGTGTTTGGCAGGCAAACTATCCTGGCCTCACGTAAAAAAGTAATTGTCCTGTAAACTTAATAAGCTGGCCCGCCATCAGCGTCAGCGACTGCTGTCAATCTTTTGTGTTAACTGGGAATAATTTTTACAGACTTGTAGAGAAATTAAAGTTAAAACACAACAGCCTGTTAAGTCAAACAACAGAATGGTGATTGAATTAAAGTCCAGACTTTGACTAGGTCTCTCCTAACCGTCAATTTGTTTTGTGAGCCACATATAAGTGTTTTTCAGATTATTGTTCTCTGCTGGTACACAGACTAGCAGAGAACAAAGTGCATAACCAAAGTGCACTTGAGCTAAGAGTCACAAAGTGGAGGGTGGAAGTTCTCCTTCAATTGAAGAGCAGAATTCATGGTTCAATCTGAGGTTGAAACAATCGGATTAATCGCAATGAATCAATACTGAAATAATTGTCAACTAATTTAGTCTTTAACTAGAATATACAGACACAAAAATGCACATTTGAATAGAAAAAGATATTAAGAGCACAATTAAGCCAAAACTGTTAAAAAAAAACATACATTTTGTATTTAAGATAAATAAACTTTGTTCATTTGTAAATATATTCAACCCAGAACTCCTCAAGACAGTTTTAGTTTCACTTGGTTCAAATTCTGTAATAACTCTTATGAAGCACTTATTGTTATCCAATTATTTATCACTTAATCCAAGAGATAATCAACAAATTAACCCTACACTGTTAAGTCAAGCAGAAACGACCGAAATACTTTCACATGTTGATGTTAAAAGTATTTTTTAGCTGCAGATGCATTTCTTTGTTACAAAAGATCAAGCAGCCACTAAAGAAATGCTGTGATATTACATTTTAGGAAATACAATATTTATTTTATTTTATTGTTGTTGTTTTTTAAAGGAATTGAATTATTTGCACTTTTTTAAATGTATTTTTAATAATGGATAAAACGGTTAAATGAAGAATCTGCAGGATGTGGCGATTTTTTTCAATTGACTAATCGTCAAAATTATCCACCATGTTTGACTGTCAGAATTATATATTTTTTTATGAATTATGTTTGTTTTTTGTCAGATGTAACCACAATGTGTCACTTTTCTTTAGTCAGTACACAAAATAAATTCAGTCTTTGGGAATGTCGAGACGTGTTATTGGTAGAAATGAGACAGTTTGTTTTCTCAGTTGTGTTTTTTGTCTTAGAATATTCCTTTGGATGCCATTTTTGCCCAGCCTCTTTCTCACTGACCTTAACTGAGGTAAGTAAGGCCTGCAGTGCTTTACATGTTTCTATAAGTTAAAAGCAGCATTTTCTGTTTATTCCGATCAGCTGTGTTTGATATCAAAAAGTGTTTGATCACGTGAGTTGTTTAAAGTTGATGAACATGTTTTTTTGGTTTTTTTTACAGCACTTAAGCCTCAGACGCAACATGGGGGTAGTTAGTGTGAGCAGAGGCGTCTGTGAAACCTCCCTGGAGTAAGGCCGTCTGGAGGTCACTAGTGTTCCCAGGGGCCCGTTTTCCCCCTGAGGCTCCCAGAGTCACATTCTCAGGCATGTCAGAACCAAAACATATGTCCCTTATGAGGCGACTTTCCATTACCTACGCAAGTTCTTTAAAATAGTCACTTCCAAAGCCATAAGTCACAGAGAGGCCTATTCCCTCACTGCAAAACCTGACAATTATGTAAACATGCAGAGTGCAGAACTATTTTTCATTTTATGCAACATTTTTTACTCTCTCAGCTACTGTTTTTATTTGTGGCCTTGGGTTTACACACTGGTAATCTAATCATGTCATATACAGCTCTAACCCTGTAGGTAATTGCTCTAAGTGAGTCTAATTGTATAGTAAATATAAATCTCACAGGCTGACCTGCCAAAAAGTGTGTAAAACAAAGAGTTAAATATACTCTGTCTGTGTGCAGCAATAATTCAAACATACGGTTTATGTGCAAGTTTTCAAGGGAGAAAATGTATGAATCTTAGACCAAATTTTTCACATTTTCCCACAAACTTCTGTATATTATATGTATCAATATGATACAAAGTTTAAATTTTTTTTAGAAAGCTACAACTGTGCAAAGGGTGGCATGCAATCACACTTAGCACTTAACACTGCTCATCATCCCTGAGCACACTGTCCCTACATCATGTAGCATTATAGTACGGGAAAGCTTTTCTTCAGTATGGAAGGGGAAGCTGAAGAAAAAAACTATGACACCTGCTGCTGTTCTGTGAAGGCTTGAAGACATGCTGAGACAAGCATCTTGGAGACAGTAACTCAGTAAAACGGTCAGAGATAAGCTTTAATGTTTATAGATGACCTATTATGCAAAATTCACATTTTGGAATTCAGTTTGGGTCTGAACTGCTTTTAAAAGCAGTCCAAGTGCTTAAATCAGACACCCAGAAATAAGTTGACAATAAGTTGAAGTTTTTTGGTGTCTGGAAAATGAGCTGTTTCAAAAACCTTTGGTATGTAATGTCACAAATCAACAGGCACTGTCCCTCACATATCCAGCAAAGCTCAGGCCATCACCTGGCAACCTAAGCAGAGCTCCAGCATGTTTCGTCGGCTGGTTTTACAAGTGTATGTGTTGTACAATGGCTGCTGGAAAACACAAGGTTTTTTTTTCCTTTTTTTTTTTTTCTTTTTTTTACTTATCACCCAAAAACCACGTGCTGCATTCTTGTTGGTTCTTGTTGGCTCTACTTCTGCTTTTCAAAGATGTATGGTTGTATATTTGCACATCTGTTTGCAGCCATTTTTATGTGCGAGTGTAAATGTTGAGTTGGGGGGGTCGTGGCCAGGAACTTATTTGGACTTAAAGTTAAAGGCCCTAAAACAACTCATTCTGAAAGTAGGTCACAACAGGCAGAACTGACCAAAATAAAATCTCATTATCTAAGAATGATTTTGTGGAAAAAATTAGTATAGCCCAACCTAACCTGTTCAAGGAAGCATATTAGGTCACTTTTAAAGAACAATACTCAACTTCCTACTGCGGTGCATTGAAACATTTAGTCAGCCCTGTTTGGCAGAGCTGATGCTCGAGTACAAGAAGAAGATTATTGTAATTTGTTCTGTATTTCACATGTGTGTTTTCTGTTCAGTATTGTCTTCAAAAACTCACTTTAAACCGTGAAAAACAAAACATATGCAGTGTAGTTTTATGCTTTGGTGTTATGGGTGGAACGATTAAGGGTGTACAGAGTTTTCCACTCTATGTCTCCTCTGTAGGCGAGACGTTTCTTTGTGTCTTTCTCTCTGTGTGACCTTAGTGGGATGTGCTGGGCGAGAAGCAGCACAAGCAGAACACTGCGTGAGCTGACGAGCCGCGTAGCACAATTCCATGGACCAACTCTGACACCTCTCTCTTTCTGAGAAAAAGACAAGACAGTTCTTCTGAAGGACACACATTCATCTTGTCAAATACCAGAAGTCTGGGGATAGTGCTGGTCATAAATGTTGGAGTTTCAATTATTTATCTGAATTGTTCTGTCAGGGTGGAATGATAACAAAGAACTTTAACAGGTTTTAAAAAAAACAACAATTGAGTCCACAGGTTTGAGTTTATTGTGGATTTTCTCTGATCCACACAGGGTGTAAGAGGTAAATATGAACATATACCGCCATAAAAATTTGAAGAAATTTAACTTTAAGAAATTGGAGAGAAGCTACCGGCATAAGTCTGACTGATTACGTGACCACTCTGCTTTAACCCTGGTGGTTTTCAGACCCAGGTTTTAAGTATATTCCATAAATTTTAAATAAGTTTGAGGTTAGAGTCATTCAAGAATCATAGTATTAGGTTACTTTATTAATTTTGTGTATTACACCAGTTTCATTAGCAGAAAAAACCATGCTACCTAAAGGCTCAAACTTTGTCTCCTCTGACATAAAGACTTTGTGAAAGTTTTGGCTTGTGCATGTGGGCAAAAACAACTTTTAGCTGGGTTTGAGCTTCCTTCTTGGTGGTACCCACTCAGTCCGCATTAGCCTCGTCTACATGGGAGTGGCTGTAACCAGCTGTTCCCCGGCCATATTTGTCTTCATGTGCAGATCCTGCATGGTTCCTCCATGTTTTTTGGAACCACCTAAATAGTGGTACAAGCTGGATCAAGTCGGCTACTGCACAAAAGCAATTTGAGTGACTGCAGAAAGCATTCGTTGATTTGTCTTTAGACTCCTCCCGGAACAACATCATCTCAATCAACATTTTCAATCTGCAAGGAGGCTTTAATAGTTGGTGAGAAGGCAAACAAACTGTAGGTCAATAAATGTCGTGGAAGAGCGCATACAGCGTCAACTGGACTGGGCTCACAAGTACACTAAGAGATCTCGATAATCAGGAACACACTGCCAATTTGGCTAGAACCAAACCAGGCATTACCCAGGGAGAGTGACACTTGACAATGGAGAAGAGACTACTGGTTTCAAAGACAGTTCACTCATGATGATTGTAATAGAGTGGTTTATTGCCCTTAGTGTTAAGAAATACAGACATACCTGTTCCGGGGATAGTTCATAGTAGGCCAGCTGATTAATGTAAGATGTTTGGGACTGAAGTTAAAACAAAGAAAGGAGTTGGAGTTGTTGTGTTGTTGTGTTTTCCCTGCTTTATTATTTCTAAGACTCTAACAAAGAAAATCACAGTGATGATCTTGCAACAGTATCTTGCATTTTATGGTGGTTTACACTTTGGTGATCCCTTAAGTTTGGGTTTTGAAGTTCCCAACAAATTTCCTACATCTAAGATCAATGATACCCAATAGCAAGTATGTTGAAAATTAGTGGGTGACTTCTGGATATTTTCAAGCTAAGTTTTAATACTTACTGTGGTTTTCTGATTTATAAACATTATCATCTTATTAAAAACAATCAATTTTGTCCAGTGTGACCATAATGTTTTAATACATGGGGTTAGCATTTGGAGCTTAGCAACCAAACTGGCAGCTCCTCTGCCATCCCATTGTTTCTTTCAGGAAAAAAAAGTATTGTTTTTGATTTACCTAGAGATGAAAGATACACTTTACTTCTCCAGTCAAACAGGGCCCACTGAATCTAACCAGAACTCACTTTCCATGTTGAACTGCACTATCGGTGCTTTTAAAGTTCCTCTCCTTGGCACTACACTGAAGAAGTCGAGATAAAACAGCTCAAGGGGTCTGGACTGGATCGAGTAGGACTCGGGATCAGTTATCCATGGGCCTTTAAAGTGCCCTTTAGACTCGTTATGGCTCCCCGGCTAGGAATGTCTTTCTTAAGACTTGCTTGAGTGGTAGTGCGGGATATTGCACCAACAAAAGAACCCGTTCAGCACTTTTAGAGGATGCATGCGCCGCTGATCTACATGTTACTACAGATCAGCAAAAGCAAAGCCAAGTGCTTTTCAGTGAATGATGATGTAGAGATTTAGGGTATGATTTACAATTTTTGAAGCTTGCGAGGGTTTTATAATGGATATGTAAACAACAGTAATTCAGTAATTAGCATGAGGGTATGAAAAAAATCCCAGGTTCAAGCTTTTCTTTCTGCTATTCCAACCATTTAGTCCTAATTTGAGAAACTGCCTTGTGATAAGAGTTTTTCTTCAGCCACATAAAGAATAAAGTAATGCAGACCTGTCCCTGCCCCACCTGTTACTGTGTACTGCCAGTCAGCTGACTGAAAGTTTTCCTGCATTTTTTGCTTGCTCGTGAGAAAAACAAATTTGACTGTTTGGAAATATTGCTGAATCTATTTCCAGTTGAGTCAGTGGAGCTTTTACTTTCTATATGGCATAAAGAGCAACACTCTGCCCCTTCCCCACCTGTTGCTGTGCACTGCCAGTTAGCTGACCGAAAGGAAGCTTCTATACAGAAAAATCTGTCTGTTTTGGATTATTCCTGCTTGGGAAAATAACATAATAATGTGAAAACTAAAGATGCTATACCCATAAATCTTATAAAAGTAATACAGTGTAGTGTTACTTTTATAACACTAGAGAGTGTTATAACGGCTATCATATTTATTTATTTTAAATAAAAGATTTATTTCCTCTTAAATTTTTGTTTTAATATTGTGATACGGTGAAACTTTGGTATTTTTCAAATGAAGATTAATATACTATGAGAATCTCAACCTGGCCCAAGCCTAAGAACCAATTTACCTGTAATCAAATGTTGTTTAGATAAAATTGTTTTTCTAATAATTCGTTCTGATTTTATCAGCCTCTACGTTTTCTAAGAGATTGCGTTTCAAATCACTCATCTCTTCTGAAATCGTGACTCTCCCACTGTTCTTCGGGAGTTTAAAAACACACACTGGAACATTCAATTACTCCTGGCTGTGGGGAGGATATGAACTGAAGAATGTTTGGCATACACACCTGCTTCATAGTGTCCTTTGGATCCAGGGCCTCTGGCAGTGGAGTCTAGGAGAAAACAGAAAGAGAGGCTTTATTCTCACTTCCTCTGATCTACAGAATGCTTCAAACCTCTGAAATAAAACACTTGAACTTCTGCGGAGTACCGGCAGCATTCTGCTCCAACTGGCTGGACTAGTTGTTGATGATAATCTTGCATTAAATAAACAGATATTACCAGGCTGGAGTGCTCAGATAGCGGTAATACTGTTTTTATTGTCATAGAGATGAAGGTCAACACAAATATTACCTTCATTTGTGTCCCTTGTCTGAGACTGCATGATGGAGACAATTTGTCTCCATCACGCAGTAGGTAGGTGTCAAGTGGGTATAATCAGTGGGTGGAGAGAGGAATATGCACAGTCTGTGTCCTCACATGATGCTGCTTTGCTTTCAATTGCAAACAATTATTTCTTTTAGCAACAGGATTTTATTGTTGCTAACTTACATATGTTTTTTCTGGATATTAATTTACTTTTTCTGCTCTCTGAGCTTACATAGCACTCTGCAATGTTATAGCTGCACTTTGATCTGACTGGGACTTCCTCCTTGCTGCCTGGTTTTTATGTTTTTACAACCATCTTGTTATTACTGCTGTGTACCTGTGTTCCCACGGTAATTGTTTTCAATAAATCTAATTTTACTGCCTCATAAAAGCTCATCTTGAGCAGAAATGAATTAGTCATTTCACATCTCCCAAAATGTCCATTAAATCCCTCACATGTCATTGTTTGTGATGTACCACAGGGGTCAGTGTTGGACCTAAAGTTTTTTTATTTTGTGAACAAACAAATGCAGTCTTTAATAAAATATGTTTGTTTTTTTTATATCTTCTCCATACAGCACTAATATTTCTACATGGTAAGTCATAGATCTTCTTCCATTCTTTGTTTTTTCTAAGATAGAAGTGGGTTACAAATTAAACGGTGCAATAAATCTCGTTTTATAAACTTGCTTGCAGGATTATAGCCATTATCACTTTTTGATTGCTACTATAGTTTACAAATAAAGTTGAACTATGTTATTTTCACAAGACACAATGATTTATTGAGGGTTTTAATCATAGGGAATACAAATGTTGAACATTTTTAGGTAATAATGGTTGTGATGCATACATCAGTTTTTGTGTGAATGTGGACTTGTACACGTGTAATAGAGGACTGCGTTATATTCATGCATTTTCGAGCTGAATAATTAAAACTAAAATCAGATGAATAAGTAAAACCTTCTGCTACTTTTTGAGTAAGTTATATGCTTAACTGATAATATGAGATTATCCAGGTGTTGTTTTTTATTTTTGATATAATGGAGCATCTTGAATCAGTGGACTGAAGTTGTATAAAAATATTTTTTAGAAAGTAATCACATGCATCACTGATAGTGACATGTACAGTAGCTGGTGACATTCATCCAGAAGTTGTGATAAGATCTTCACGTCACTGATGAACATCACTGTCTTTTTCCTCCTGCAGCCAGACTTTGTGGCGTGTTTTATCTGGTCTGCAGTTCGGCCACATGATCAAGGCATGGATGACAAAATATTTTCCTTTATTCAAGAAGGAAAAAGTCTGAATTTGGGTGAGCGAGCCACTTGTAGAAAGTTTTTAAAGCATAGTTTACAACCATAACTTCCGAATATGCTAATTTCCCTCAAGCAGTACACGAGTTTCATCAGTGGAGATTCAAACAAAAAGAAATTTAATCGGAACTAAAACCGACAATGTGGAGGAACCAGTTGCCTTTCAGGAATGCAGGAAGACACATGCAGCAAAGACAGGCAATGCTGATCTGCTTTTTATCTGCGTTAAAAGTAGAAAAACAAGGGTCAGCTGTTGGTTTTAATAAAAATAATTAGCTCAGTTCTTACAGTCTTTGTGTTTAATTGAATCAGCAATTAAAAAGCGAACTGGAAAGAGCAAACCTTTAATTATATCAAACTGAAATGTACAACACAGTTACCACGTACAAGCCCTCAGGCACTGCCAGAATAGTTAACACTATGTGCTCACAGAAAGATAAACATCTGTACAAAGTAAAAAAAAAAAAAGTGTCTTTTAGAACTAGAATAGGTCTTTCAACTAAAATTACCCTCTCAAGTAACATATATTGTGTCTTTTTTTGATTATTGAGCAATTTATTATGGGTGAAATTTTCTGGAAAATGACAAAATCAGTGGTTTAGATGTCAGGATTAAACTGAAAAGGCCAGAGAAGGAGGTTGGTAAAGCAGGTGCACAATGTTCAGAGGCTTTAACGCCGTTGTCCTGGGTTCAATTCATAGACGGTCATTTTCTGCATGCCTTCCCTCCCCCTCTTTTCCTGTCAACTTACACTTCGAAATCCTTTTTTTTTTTTAAATCTGATTTTGTGTGTTTCTTTGAAACTGATGGGGCTGGTGAAAACAAACCCAGACTCCGGAGATTTAAAGTTGTTTCTACTTCAGCGACTTGTAAATTTAGAACCGGAGGCTTTCAACCCTGCTCTGTGTCTTCCTGTGACCTGGAAACAAAGCCTTCCACTTTGCACATTCTTCTCCACACCCCTCTGTAAGCCTAGCAGAGGAGCTGCGGGGAAGGTGAACAATAAACAATACACTATTAATAACCTGAGTTTAATAAGAAAAACTGTGCCTTCCCATGTCCCTTCTCTGGGGTTACACACACAATAGAGACTTTCTGCTTTGGTCTACTTGGAGCCATTCCTCGGATTTATGTGAAGTGACACTTTGCACATAAAAGAATAATACTAGCAGAGCTTTGTAGCACTCAAACACTTCAAAAAAAACCTGCACTGAAGTTGTTACTTTTGTGCATGGTTGCAGAAAATAATTAGAATCAGAAATAGAAACCACACACAGTAGATCCAGCATGAAGATGTGGTTTCCAAACATTTTGGCTTTCAAAATAAGAGTAGAAAAGAGTCAAAGCTCTATCTATTGCCAGGCCATCAAAAAAAGGTAATAGAGAGTAACTTAAACAAAGGCTTAAGGTTTCTCTACCTGCTGCTACGCACTGCTAGTCAGCTGCACCTTCCGTCTCTTATAAGAAAGAAAGATTTGTCTTTGGAGAAAAAAGCAAAACAAAAACATGATGCAGGGACTCCAATTTCCACCATTCAATATGATTAAGGCGCCACGGGAGTTAGGCAATACTATTAGAGTTGTAATAATAAATGTTGTATTAGTTTAACAATAGATACAATTATAGATGTTCTAGTTTAAATAATTAATTCATGTTTATTTAAATGTTCTGAAAACTTGATGTTTTCATTCAAACTTAACATTTTCTGGGAACTCACACTGGTCCATAAACAACAAACAACAGTAATTAGTTTATTGTTTTTATCTGTTCAAAAGTACATTTTAAAAAAAAATCTTTTATACCTTTTATTAGATAAATATACTTTTAGTGTGATTTCCTTTTGTTATTTAGTTTGGCTCCTAAAGAAGATGTCCAGACCTCATTTATTGATTTGTGATTCTAAGTTTGGGAACCTCTAATAGGTATTAACATGACTCCTACGCTGGTTTCAGAGTGGAGGGACTGTGTTTTTCATGCTTTTTGTATTACAGCTCTTCTGATCCACTGTATGTAATAAAACCAGTTATTCTATTCCCAAGGCCCAACAATACTGCAGTTGTAAAGTTTAAATTGGTTCAGTTGAGGCATGAGTCAGTTATTGGAAATAAAGTTAATCAAGGTTTCAAAGTTATCATTCAAAATGCTGAAATTTCTAAAGTCCTACATCCATCAGTCTTCTTTAAAAAAGTAATTACAGTCAGCAAGTCACTTGATAAAATTTAAAATAGAAAAAAGTGTTAATATTCTTTTAAAAAAGGGACTTGAAAATAAATACATTGGGTCATTATTTAGCAATTTGCTGTCAGAATAAGATGTGTTTTATATTACATTATCATAAGGATAGTGATAAATATGTTATATTACAATTACTGCAATGGGAATTATTGGGAATGTTATATATTTGTTTCAATTGCGTGCATAAATATTATGGCACCACTCTACTTGCCCAGTTAAGACTAAACTATCAGAATAATGAAACCAGTTGAGTATGTAAATAATGATGTAATGCATTAAAATAAATACAACTGAAGATAGGTTGCTGTTTTTTTTTTTTTGCCAACATAGAGAAATATAAATGAACATGAAGCATCTCTTTTTCACCAGCTAAGCACATTTTGAGTAGAAAAATCACAATTCTCTGCAGTAGCTGAGGATAGGAATAGTAATGTGCACACAATACAGCCAAAACAATTGTCTAAAATGTCATCAAAATACTCATCATGGACTTCAAAGTAAATATAAGTGCTCGTTTTAGATAAGTTTTAGGTATTAGTCAGAAGACGATAACCCCCCAGTTTTAGCATCATGTGATATAAATGCTGGAATTTGCCAGAAAATCTTGATGATCGTTTTCTGGAGGTTAAGAGCTTCACCAGTATTGAATAAAAACTATTTAAAAAGACCCTGCAGCAGTATAGTCATTTATGTCTTTAAAAAATGTAGTTTCTTAAAGCACAGATTATGTTTGTCTATACATAACTTTAAAAACCGAGATATTTCTCCGCAGTAAACGTACCCAGCTGATGCCCCGTATGGTCGGTTTCTCCACTGAGTAGCGATGAGGGAACACTTGGTAATTATGAGTCCGAAACAGATGCATCTTGTGTCAGATCAAAACAACCGAAGAACAAGTTTCCCAGTCGGAGGAACCTCGCACGTCCTCGGCATGTCCACGCATTATTCACGGCACACAGCTGACCGCCCGCTCATTTCTGCACAGCTGCCGCTCAGCACCGCAGAGACGCTGTCTGCGCATTTTGAGTCAGAAATCCCGACCAGACCGTGTTCCTGCCGTCCCAACGCATCCAGAACTCAGAGTTTTCAGGACGTGCCTGCCTCTGTCAGGAAGGGCTGCGTAACGTTCAGCCATCCCGAGCGGCACAGGCGCACTTCTGCGCACACGCAGACCTGCGTGTGCGCGCGCTCTTTGGACCGACAGCTGCCTCAGAGAGGCGGCCTCCCTCTGGCAGCTTTACAACCTCATTAACAGAGTTGGATTTATCTGCTCTGACATATTTGGAGTGGATGCGGGCAGGTGCATACCGTCCTTTTGAACACACGAGTGCGTCTTGGTAAATTAAAAGACGTTCAACAAGTTTAGTTAATCATTTCGGTGAGTGGATATAATAGATTGACATATGAATTATGTATTTGAAGCGTTTATTTTGTTAATTTTGACCAACCCAAACTAACAAGAGCAAACATATCAGACATTTTATAAAACTGCTGCTGACTAGAATGTCCCCAAAAATATACTAAAGTAAGTGTAGCACTACTTAAGCATATTTTTACTTGAGTAAATGTAAGTAGCCGTCCAAGACGTTACTCGATATGAGTGAAAAAGTATTTGGTAAAAAGGCTACTCAGATCAAACAATCAGTCAAATGGACAAAAATATAAATATATGTGGACATTTTGGTAGTTTAAAGATCAAAATGAAAATAATTCATACAAAAACAACATACGAAATAATGTTGCTTACAAAATAAAATAAGACAAAAGAAACAATATGTAAAACCTATAAAATGTTACCAAAAACTGCAGGTGAGTTTGTCTGTCTATTGAATTTTTGGTATCAACAATCTTGTTCATCATTTATTGAAACTATTTGCAGTGGTGGAGTGGCAGATATTTTGCTCAAATAATACTTCACAATAAAATCCTTCAAGAAAAAGTAAAAAGAACTATAAAAATACTCCTAAATGTATTTTTGATTACTTCAGTAACTTTTTGTAAATGTAACTAAGTACATTTATGGATAAACTTTCTTTATCCATAAACTTTATCCATAAACTTTCTTTATCCATAAAGAAAGTTTATGGATAACTTTCTTTGACAGTTATCCATAAAACATTCACTGAAACTCTTCAGGGAATAAGGCAGCAAAGGTAATAATAGCGTTTTATTTATGATTTACGTTTTAATTCAAAGTTGAGTGGAAGGAAAAAGTAATAAAAGAAAAAGTGAAATCTGCTTAAAATTTGACCCTATTTCTGAAACATTAAAATTATAAATATATTACTTGGTATGTAAAACTGGTTTGATTGTAAGTCTGTCTCACGTGAATTAAACTGCTCACAGTAAACACAGGGCAGCTAAAGTTGGCTCTGCGGTCACTTCTGACCAGCTACCCCAAGTACACCAAACTCATAGCTGTTCCTATTCTTTAACAGTCAGTCATCACTAAGAATAAACGGAAGCACTCTGTTCTCCGTAGGTACGGTAAGGTTTAGTTTGTTCAGATCAGAAGCAAGCTGCAGGACTGTGTGCACGCATTCTTATCAGGTCAACCAGCTGTCGGACTCAGCCGGGCCTGAACAGGCGCAGATAAACTGCAGCACAGCGTTTAAAGTTTTGTATCCACTTCTCAGCCTCACTGTGTTTGTCTTTAGCACAGGTGTCACACTGTGACATTCACATCCCTGGTTTATTGGATCATAATATTCATAGTAAAACTTCAGCTGCACTATTAAAAATGTATTTTGGAGGATATTAACTTTAGGATAAGCATTAAGCATGTTTGAAATGCTTAGCAAAGGTTGCATTCTACTTTACTTTGGTCAGAAATCCTGTCTATAAAATTTGTGAAGGATTCATTCAAACAACTGTTATGCTATAACAGTGCTATACTGTAAGCCTCATAGGCATGGCGAGTTTTTATGAAATGCACATCCTAGCTAGTTGTCACAAAAGTAGCTTCCTAGAACAAATTTGAAAATGTTTATCACTATTCATGTGGGGGCATCAGTTGGTAAGGAGATCCATGGTTCAAATTTCAGATTAGCATGTCCTCCAAGTACAACTTTCTTCAAAAACATGATTGTAATTAGTTTATCCATTGCTCCGAAGTATGAGTTTCCATTTGCATGGTTGTTTGTGTCTGTCCATAATGTGTCCCGCCCATTTACCACTTAGTTACCGGCAGAGACAGGCGCCAGTATCACAATTTGTTGTTTTACCAGTGTGTATCAAATTACTTACTTCACCAATCTCTGGTGTGCGCCGTCTTGGCGGTGAACAGATGGACTTAACTAAGTTTTCCATGGAAAGGACAATTTGACCAATATCTGGAAAGCAGAAAAGAAAAGTGTTAATTTTTCAATAATTATTTCAATAATTCAATTCAAACAGTAAAGTGTATGTATATATTAAATATAGAGAATATTTCAAACACTTGTTGCTGTTAGTTCTGATGGTCATGGCTCTACCAGAAGCCAAAATGATTGAATCAGGTCTCTTATATTTCTCTTAAGAAGACTCCTCAGATCACGCATGGCATTTAGATCAGTCAGTCAATCAAATGTGCTGATGCCTTCATCATTGAAAAAGGTATTGGTACTTCTGGCAGTGAGGATGGGTGCCAAGTGCTGGAAGATGAAATCAGCATTTTCATGAAGCCTGTCAGCAGAGGGAAACGCAGTGCTCTGAAACTTCCTGATACATGGATTTGCTGACTTTGTACTCGATGAAACATCGCTTCCCAAATCACCGTCGACTGCTGAAGCTCTGATTTTTTGCCTCTCTGCACTTGATGAAAAGCAAAATATATTGCATCTTAAAGTGGGCTTTGTACAACTGAGCAACCATTCAGCCTTTTATAGCACAGGAAACACGCTTTGGACATTTAGTCTGCCTCTGAAGTGGATCGATTTAAGGAATTTAATAGTTTTAGCCCAAGGTATGCACTGTAGCTGACTCCAGCTCGTACTTTATAAAGTAATGTCTTTTATAGTGCATACCTTGATATTCTTCCTTTTACTTGAGGTTATAGTTATCCCTGTTTCTTTTGCACTGTTTTTTCCTTCCACTCAATTTTCAATTAAAGTGCTTGCATACAGTAGTATGTACAAAATCAGCTGCTTTAGCAATAATTTGTGGCTTACCCTCTTTGTGGAGTTTTTGAATATCTTTTAAACAACTGCTAAGTCAGCGGTCTTCTTAATGATTGTGTAATCCAACATAACAGAACAAATTGTTAACTTTTAAACATAACCTTCAACATAAATAGATTGTCACCAATTAGTCTGTATGAGTTTCACTTGTTGAACTGAAGTAGTCAAATAAATAAACTTTTTGATGACATTCGATTGCACTGTAATGCACCAGCTTAAGTCTACAAATTTGTAAACGAAGGAGCACTTTCTGTAATTTTATTTTCCTTGCGCTGGATCATAGTCAACTCTGTCTTGCAGGCTGTTATGCAAGAATTGTTTAAATCCCTGCCATTGTTCCAGAGCGGGGCTGCCCTTCCTGTGCTGACCTCAGAGGCAGTTCAGTTTGCCAAGGTTTTCCACAAGGCGCTCAGTCACAAGAACATCCATTCTGTCCTGCTTTTCTGTGCGTGGGTCTGCGCTTTTCCCTCCTGGATAGATGTAGGAGGGCAGCATATTCAAACAGCCTCTGTTGTTTATGTTATTAAAAACCACAGCACCTGTTGCTCACCTCAGCACTTTTCTCTTTCTTTCTAGAAGCATTAATCCATTAGCGTGTGGTGGGTGAAGGATAGATTTGAAAGCGTACAGAAATCATTTTGATTTCTTTTACAGCCATTTTTTTTTACTTCAAGACTAAATGCATTAAAATCCACGCTGAGGCTTGGCTATAAACATTAACATGTAAGAAATGTTTAGATCTTTGAGGAGTCACTAAGATGCCCTAGCAGCTTTCCCAAAATGTAGAAATCAAATAGAAAAGTGTTTACATAGTTAGAAACGTCTGTGCTGTGACTAAACCTGTCTATCTTAAATGTCTTGCAGGAGCTCTGTGATGTCACATCATGTAAGCTAACGAAAAGGGATTTCTTCTTATGCTGGTGACAGTGACTGAGTTGATAAGAAAAGACATATTGGAATAATTTGATGGTGTCAGACTGTCTGGAGTCTAGTCTGATTTCCATGCAGCTTGTACCTTATAAAGTAACGTCTGCTTTAAGTGACTCAAACAGAAAAGATCTGAATGTAAAACAAGCTCCATGTAGGAAAGTAATCTGTGTTTGATGGTGATAATATTAGAACTGAATTATTTCTGGGTTTGGGGTTGTTATGAAATCTTATTAATTATGAAGCAGCAAAATTAAATTTGTGGCTTTTGACCCACTAGGCTGTTTAGTGATGTAAAGTTTATAATGCTTTGCTTCTCAGAAAACCTTTTTCTAAATAAATGGCGCCCTCTATTGAGAGCTCCGATGTTTTGCAGTTTTCGTAGAATAAAAAACACATAAAGAGCATCTGTGTGTATGCAGAACACTAAATATTTTTGCATTGGTGTTAAATTACACATGTGTGTTTAATCTATAGCATGTTATTTGCTTTTATGTTTTATTCACACTTAAATATTTCAGACGATCAAACAAATTGTAATACTTGTAAACATGACTGTTGCCTCTTCGTCAGATCCTCCTGTGCTCGGTGTAACTTCTAAATAAATCTTAATTTACTGCTTTGATTTTTGAAACACGGTTTTATGTGAAAGTGAACGCCAGGTGTTTTGGGGAAAATACGCGTCTACGATTGATGTTCTATCAATTTCTGCTGATCAGAGATCAGAATCTATCTATAAACGTCTGATCTATTAGGTCACTCTGTTGGTATGATCATGCTCTGTACTAACAGGTACTGATGTGGCCCTTTGGAAAAGTTTATGTGCATGAAGGAGTTATTATGAAAGTGTCTTAACATTAGACAGAAAACAAAGTTAGCCTGCTTAATGCCAACACTTCCTGTACTGACATCAAATTTCTTGATAAAGTTGAATTGGATCACTTTTGTCAGCTTAATGATAGATAAGAGAAAGAAGAGAAAATCCTGATCCACACATAACTTCTTTTCTATAGGTTGTCATACATCCCCAGGAGTCCCATAGCTTTAGAAAAGCTTTGCAATTATTTCAATGCTGACAGATCTCAGTTTCCTGTCTGTTCTTTATTTTTTGTTTCGATTGCATCTGATGTTTTGCTCTCTGAGATTTTTTTTTTTTTGCCCACCTCTTGTTGTCAGACAGGTTCTACAGAAGTGATTTCCTGATTCTACAGGTTTTGCAATCTAAATGTAGTTATTTTCTAAACATGTGGGGGTGATTTATAAAGGGGTTTATTTGAAAAATTATATTTGAAAACTAATCTTCTTCTGCAGTGAAAACATGATGATCTGAAGCATTTATTTGTGTTTAAAAAAATGCAACAAAAAAAAAAGAGGAAATTTGTGAGGTATTGAATACTTTTAAAAAATTCTGCTTAGTATTGAATTAGATTTCAGATTGTTGGATATTTATAGTTGCGTTCTTTAATTAAGCACATAGTTTTGTCTGCTATCTGAGTTAATGTCCATTTCTCTCTTTCTCTTTCCATTTATTTTTGTCAGCCTGTGTTTCTATTTAAGTCCTTCGGGAATGGGAGTGGGATTTCCTGCACCACATCTACGCCCATGGAATGTACTTTGCCAACTATCTTTGTTGAGAACACACACACATATACATGTGCACCCACACACACACACACACACACACCCATGCTTCTCACACATATACATGTGCACGCACACACACACCCATGCATGCAGTGACACACGTCCACCTATTTCCTTCCTTTCTCCTGCCACTTAGCAGCGACAAGGAAATACGGATTTGATCTGTTTGACCTCGTGGTCAAATAAGGACTGATGCAGAATGTGAAGCCAATATGGGGGAAGAAATTAAAACAAATGGAGTGAATAATTCTGCATGTAACAACAGTTCACAAACGTACCCACGTGCTTCAATGTTTTTTTTTTTTTTACAGTGCCTTGCTGATGACTATAAACATAATTAAATTGAATAGCAGCATCAAAAACCTTGCAACTTTGAAAGTATGATTGGTTTAGTTCTAAACTTTAGAGCAGCTATGAAAGAAACTTTTATGCACATGGCAAATATGGCTTCAAAACCCTCACATATACGTGTTACGTAAGACTTACCGTATTTTGAATAAAACACATTTCTTGCAAAAAGATCAGAATTATTTCTAAAATATTACAGCAAACAAATAATCTGTCAGGTACACCGCTCTCATCCACAATCAGAAACTTACCGCATTCATCCACTTGTAAGGCTCATCAGTACACTTGTTCCCTGCTTTCTTTTTTTCCAGCCGTTCCTTGTTTCATCCGTCTGGGGATGATTTTCCCGTCTGGGTCGTCTGTGTGAGTGGAGGGGAGTGTTAGTGGACACGGTTTCCTGTATCTTTCTGATTGGTCGTGAAGCGAGCGCCGGAGGGCATGATCTGAATGCAACACGGACCCACAGTAGTGAGCGTGTGAACAGCTTAGTGTCTGAAAATAAGCAACGTTTTTTTTTTTTTTATCTCTTTCATTTACACAGTATGCCCTCTACAGCTACAACTGAATTGTGTGGTTTCCTTCAGTGATGCCTGCAGAAGAGCTGCAGAAAACCACAGGAAGACTTTGAACTTTAAGCTGGCAACACAGATTTCAGCTCTATGCCCTTCATCTCAGACAAACAATAATATTCCTTCTAAAATTCACTGGTTCTTTATGCTTTTTCACATGCAGCTGAGGCCATATTTTCATCTAAATATTTGCTCTTAAGGTGCATATATATTGCCAAATTTATATATTTTTTTAGTTGACCATTTGTAGTAATGCAATATCTATAATCTGTAAAATATTGATCTGCATTTACACCACTTCTAATGGTGTAAATGCCACCACGCTATTTCAATTATGGCTTTTCATATTAGGGAATGATTTAAAAAAAAATCACCTGATTCCTGAAGAACTTGTCAAATCTCAAATTCCACTCTGTCATTTTGTAATAAATAAGTATAAACACAATGGAAACGCTGAAGGTAAACACTGTGTACATGAATATCTAATAGCTAATTGAGCCATCTTTAAAAGCTGAAGTCATTTTCTGTGAGACGTCATCTGTGCCTAACACTTTTTTTGGCAGAATTTCTCAGTCATTTCAAGATTTAGTAATATTTTCCATGACCCAGTTTGAACTTATCTTCTCAGAGCCTGTCAGACAGATGGCTGCACATCTGAAACTAGAATACAAAGAAGACCTCAGTGAATCGTAACCTGGCCTTGTGGCTGAAAAACGACCTAAATTCATCACCCTTCCATGCTTTAAAGAGGAGATTTGTACTAATATGTCGGATTTTATTTTCACCAAACAAAAAAATGTGCATGGTGGCAATGTGTTTACTTTAGTCTCATCTGTCTAAAGGACAGCCCCTCTTGCAATCCTTTCAAAGAAGCCATTCTTATTGAATATGTTTCTAATTGTATTGTTATGAACTTTGTATTGTTATAAACTGAAATGTAGATCCTGGTTTTATTGTTCCTCTGATCATTGTCTGCTCTTACCTTAAATCCGTGGGAATCTCTACTCTTGGGAGACTTTGCAACCGTCTTAAATATTTTCCACGTGTCAATATATGTACTTACTAAAAGATTATGGACTTCAAATTGATTTAAAAGATCTTTAAACATTCCTAGATTGATGGGTTGTGAAAATGTATTCTCTAACATGTTTGTTGATGTCTTTTTGCCTTGGCATGGTGTTGATGCACCTGTCTGCTTCAGTGTAGTTGCAGGGCACGTTTTGTAAGGGTTAAGTAATGACATGGAAGCAGACATGACCAGATTGTCCACATAAAAAACAAAGATTTTCCAAAAATTCCTTTGATCGGCTTGCTCTCAAGCACAATATTCTAGAAAGTTTTTTAATCAGAGCATAAATTACCCAAAACATTGAAATCATTCCTGGCTCGTGTGAGTGTTAACCCTGTTTAAGGTTTGGAGCTTGTTATTCACACATTTGATGTGCATGGAGTCCAGGTTTAGAGAAGAGAAAAAAAAAATCTCAAGTAGTCTCAGAAGTGAGATTAAGGGACGCTTAAATTAAATCTGAAATGCCACAAAAAGTAAATTGCGTCATCTAACTTGGTGTCTAAAACTTTTACTTTTCTCCACTAGGGGCGCCATGACGCTGAGTTTGTTAGTTCTTCCGAACAAAGATGTTTAAAACATAAGAGATGGGTGTCTCACAATATTCCGTGGTTCATATGTTGTAACGGATTGTACTTACTGACCTTTTTTTTTTTTTTTTTTTTTTTTTTTTTTTTTAATTCTGCGCGAATAATTTTGCGCTTTGTAATTGACTTAATAAGCAGTTTTTCCTTGCCGTTTGTTTACTTCTAACATAAACTGTGTGTGCAGGGCGTGCTGTTAGGCAAACGAACGGTGTGTTTCCAAAACCCCACGGTGATAGGCGCCGCTGTTCTCCTGGCTGCGAGCCGAGGGGGATTTCTATCTTGTCGCTTCCCTGTTGCTGAGAATATTACATAATATGGCGGTAAGCTGTTGATGTAGGTCAGAGCCTAAAACCGGATCGGTCCGTCTTGTTTTTAACTAAAAATAACTTTTCATTCCCCTCGACGGTGCAGGTCTGTTGGTAGCATTAGCTTAATTTCACAATGGGAATCAGCAGGATATACATTAGCATAGGCTATGCTAGCTTCGGTACTCTGGTTGGATTTTCAGCCTTCCTTGTCTGGAATATCGCCTATAAACAGCCATGGACAGCGGCCATGGGAGGCCTGTCGGGTACGTAAATGCTCCATAGTTGTCATTAAAACCAACTATTCTTTGTTCACGCATTTGTTTTTAGTACCTTCCCTTTAAGGCTGTATTTCTCCTGACTGCGGCCTTCTGAACTTAAAATGCTGCCATATCTGTCACTAATCACCGTTTAGAGATAAACTGTGGAAGTCGGCAGAAAAAGACAAAAAATAAATTTGAGTCTTGTTTTATTCTCAATGTATCCGCCACAAAACTATAGTTTGTTTAGATGCTGTAGTTCTGCAAGCGATGACATGTTTTTACTAGACTTTTTTTTTTTTTTCAATGTTGAAAGCTTTTATTTGGGGGTTAATTTCGCTATTTAAATAAAACCGTTTCATTTCCATACAGTTGAACCATGTTGTATCATGTAATGAAATACTCTGTACAATTTATTTTAATTGTTAGTTTGTGTCTAAAAACACTGCTTTGCACATTGTTTCCATTTATTTTGGTTTTGTTTTATGTTTGGGAACCAAAATGTTGTTCTGTGTCAAATATGACCTATATTTGTGCATGATGAATGCATTTTTAGCAGTCAAATAGAATAACCTAAATTAAATGGGATTAACTTTTGCAATTTAATACTTAAGTGAAGCTCTTAAAGTGTTGTTGTCTGAGAGTAATTTTGTGTTTAAAAAGTAGTCCAGATTTTTTTTTTTTTTAAATAGATCTCCTAAGTTGCAATGGCTGCATTTGCTTAGTCCTCATCAGTAGTTTTTAATCCATTTTAAGTAAAATTTAAGATATTTTGCATTTGGTATCCAACAAAAGGATACACATGTCAAATACAACTCCAATAAAACTGCTAAAGTGCCATATTTCCACAACTTGGCTAAAGTGCCATATGTATCTTTTGTGTAAACAGAAAATTGCAATCTCCTTTTTTCAGTAAGCTGACGGGCAGTGCACAGTGATCAGGACTGAAACGATTAATCAGGATTAATCAACTATTGGAATAATCTTCAACTAACTTAGTAATTGTTAACTGGAGACTCAAAAAAGGCCCTTTTGTGAAAAACAAAAACATGTTTATTAAAGCCAAAACTGTACAAAAAATATATATACATTACATATGTACATATTTACCTTTGTCTGTAAATATGTTGAGCCAAAAATTCTCAAATCTTATAGTTTCAGCTTCGCCTGAAGTAAATTTATATTTACTTAAGAAATGCTATGTTATGGAGACAAAATATTTTTCTTATTGAAGCTTTTATTTACTTTCATATTTCAATCTATTTCGATATTGCATAAAAAGGCTTGTGGTTAGATGAAAAATGTGTAGAGTGTGCTAATTTTTGGATTTGATTAATTGATTAATTGATTACTAAAATAATTGTTAGTTGCAGCCTTAAGAGTGTTAAGTGTGGAAATAGGAGATCTGTATCACTCTGTGTTCCAAACAGCTGGAGAAAACTTCCTCTGGTATCTTTTTAAAAGAACTTTAAGTTGGAATTTGTTTAATATTTGGCCTACAGGGATACAGCTGACCAACCCATTCCTTGTTGAAAACTATGAGAAGTTTTTAATGATTGCAATTTTTGAACACTTTGCTACCAGTTTGTTGCAGTCGCATCTAAATAATTTAACCTGTGTGTGTGTGTGTGTGTTTTTCTTCTGACAGGAGTTTTAGCGTTCTGGGTTCTAATCACACACATCATGTACCGGCAGGACTACTGGCGCACCTGGCTCAAGGGCCTCAAATTCTTCATTGCTGTCGGTGTGATCTTCTCGGTTCTGGCTGTCGCTGCCGCCTTCACCTTCCTAAGTCTGGCCATCACACAGAAACAATGTAATTCTCTTCTTTTGGCGTCAAATAACATTTAAAACGTCCATTAGCGTTTCAGTTATAAAAGTGTGGATTGTCCAGCAAACCCTAAGTTTGGTGTCATTTCTGCCCCACAGCTCTGACCGACCCGCGGACCCTCTACCTTTCCTGCGTTTGGAGCTTCCTGACGCTCAAATGGTCTTTCCTGTTGGCCTTGTACTCTTACAGATACCGCCAGGAGTTTGCCGACATCAGCATCCTCAGCGACTTTTAGCCAGGAGGATTTTTATAGACTTCGGTGACGGTTGAAGGATTGAGGAATTCCAGTAGGAGCTGGACTTTGAGCTTTGGAACAACAGGGGGAAAAGCAGACGTGGCTGATTTGGAAGTCGTATGACTTTTACCACGCAGAGATGCACTTGTTGCTCTCGCATAACAAGCTCTTTTCTTCGTCTTGTAACCTGTTTTACTGCCTAACCACGAGTTACAGCTAAAGGTGAATGCTTGTTCGGACTGGAGCAGTGCACTGCTGGGAATGTAGGGAGTTTTTTTTCCTGAGATTTTATCTCTCGATTGTTTTGTTATAAAACAACTTGTGTGAATGGAAATCACCACCGTTATGGTGTCGTAATGCGTCGTTTAACACGGAAATTCTCAAAACCAAAATGAAATGCTCAAAATGAAACCACACGCTTGGTAGGTTGATGGTGGCTTTTGAAGGTGCGTCTAAGAGAATGGCATTATAAAAGTTTATCATCTCCCACGGATCTCATGACAGCAGATGTTTAGACTGACGTTGAATTAGTTTCTATACCAAAAAAAAAAAAAAAAAAAATACTGATACAGGTTTTTTTTTTTTTTTTCCAATTAAAAGTAGCTGTTGCACATGTGATAATTTACAGTGGGGAAAATAGGTGTTAAATATGTCAATGTTTTTCTCCATAAATACATTTTTAAAGATGCTATTGACATGAAATTCAAAGCAGATGTTGGGTGATGCACACAAATAAATAAAAACATAATAATCCCATAAATTATATGGAGTAAAGTGGAACGGCACAGGTGATAAACATTGAAGAAGCTTGATGAATTTTCTGTTTAGTTCTTTGTCGAAAAGGCTTTTTAGTAATGGCATCTTCCAGACATTCACACCAGAACATCCGTTGCTCTTGTGTGATTTTTTTGTTAAAGTTCTTCTGGTTGCTTTATTTTCTGTCTATAAAAACAACTGAGAGTTCCCATGACTCCGTGTGTGAGAGAGATTGTGTTGTTTAAAAATCCACCCCTCATTTCATCTTCAGATTCTTATCAAGGATGTCAATTTATCCTTCCTTCAATTAAAGGGAGTCTGCCTGTGAAATGTTAGCGACAGGAATTCATCATTCTGTTTACTCATATCATGAAACGATCAATCGTTTATTCTGTGATGATGATAATAATGATGCACTCTAATCGGTGGAAAACCTGAAATAATTGACAGGTTGAGGTTGTTACTGTTGTATCTTCTCTCCTTTGTTAGCTCCAAGAGATTTGCCGTAAAAGCTGCTTTTATGTTTTAAAATATGATTTAATGCTTCTGCTGGATATGTTTTAGCAGCACTGTGGCATTACTGAATGAAACTAGACGATAATGGGAACATTATTTGTGTTTGCAAATATGTCCAGTAATAGATAAAAACGGTGATGAATTTTCAGCTTTTTGTCATCACTGCTACAAAATATTGTGATTAATATTTTAATCTCTTCAGGCTATTTTATCGACTTGTCCAAATGCTCTCTAAACTTTTAAACAGGTTTCAAAATGCCTTTTCTTCAGTAGTGGAGTCTTGTGCAGAGAGTGGTTGAGTGAATCACTTATTGTAGAAAATCCCTCCTGGTTTTTCTGACGTGCTGTGTGTCTCTTAAATGACTTCTCTCAACTTATTTTTAAGGTGAAATTATTGTCTTTCCACTTCCAGATTATGCCCCCAGTGGCACACATTGAAACATTCAGATAGTTAGATATTTTCTTCCTATTTCCAGTGCGTATTATCTGTCATTCCACTTTGTGAATTTCATATCAATACGTCTATTAGAAATAGATTTACTGAGAAAAACATTCTTATTTTCCCTGTTGCATATTAAATGCTCATTTTGATCGAAGGTTATTGATGCATTTAGCAGCTACTTGCTTAGTTTTGAGCTGTCACTACTTCAGTCTAAAACCGTAGACATGATCTTGCGTTTGTGGAGTCTTGTTGCAACAACCACACCAAGAAACAAACATTACACCACAAATCACTTGCATGCAAGAAGAGGGCATTTTGGCCCCATATTTCCCTGCTTTCAGTTGTCGTTGAGTTCCTTTAATGAGTTATTTTCTACATTTACGTCATCAAATCTGCAAGGGGTTGTGTAACTTTTCCCTGGCGAAACTATCACATACACTTTGTAGTACATGTTATTTTTAGTAACAACTCTAAGCCACTCCACTTCTTGTTCCTGTCCAACATTTGGAGCTCCTGCAGTACTTTCTTGATGATCACCTTTCAGTGAACATCGACATTAATATTCAGCCCTGCTATCGTCTGGTGTGACATCCTTTCAGCTCCCCTGCATCATTTAAGAAAAAAAAAACTTTTTGAAGTTCAGATGCTCTAATTTAAAGCTTTATTTATCAGAGAACTATCAATGTGATTGGATTACTAATGCTATTAATATGGAATGAAAAATTATAATTTTGATGTAAAAAGTGCTTTTCTCTGTTCCACCAGGGGGAGACAAAACACTTTCTGATACTCTTAACATTCCTGTTTTGGAAAAAAACACATGGATTTGATACAGAATTGCACTTTAGTAAATGACATTATTGCCCTTGTTTTGCACACAGGTTGTCATTTCTGTCTCAACCCTGGAATGTTGTAATAAACCAAGTATATGTAACATCCAATTTTCTATTGGTTTGATTTCACTAATCAAGCTAAGGTCTTTTTTTTTTCTGTTTTTTTGTTCCATTGTTTCTCTTGTCTACATTTTAATTATGAAACATGTACAGTATTTGTCAGTGATTGCATGTGAGAATACTACAAGTACAAACCAAACGCATTAAAAATGCATTTATTGTTATTTCTGTCATGTCAAGTCTTCATTAATAAAGCAGAGATACAGCAGCAGTCTGAATCCGCTTACATTTATAAATTTATCCGAAGGTGTGATATCTGTAACTCCAGATAGCTGCTTATGTGAGAAGCAAATTCAAGCTAAAATATTTTATGCATATAGTTTAAGCCTGATGTTTAAATACACAGAATAAAATTAACAATTTTCTCACTGTCTCAAATTATATTACACCAAACTTTTTTTGTTTTAGGTCTGTTAAAATAATCATAATTTTTCCTAGTAGCTAAATGTGGCGGTTACAAATATCTCAAAGGTTTCTTTATTAATTTCTCTTAATGATTACTATTCTTTTAATAGTAATCATTAAGAGAAATCCCGGATGATGATGTCATGGCTAAGGAGCCTTCTGATAGGTTAACTGATATTTTTAACTAATTTGGAGGCACACCTGGAAAACAATACTTTATTCTTTGACACGATTGGAAAGTCAAGTGAAATCGGATATCAGGAAGAGAATTGTTAAGCTGTACAAGTCTGCTTCATAAATGGGAATAATTTCAAGATGCTTAACATGCAATGCTCACTGGTTTTTAGAAATCCAACATCCTGTGGCCAAGGTAGAAGGCAACTGGACTTACTGTGTTTCTTGAAGATTTTTCACCTCCCTCCAAAAGGTTTCTTAACTTGAACTTTCCAGTGTAGTTGTCTTATATGTAACCACTTAGGATTGATCATGATTGGATCTAAAATGGGAACCTTAAACTCTTGTCACCATCGTTGGTGATGAGCAACTTTTACATGCATCCCTTGTCCAATTCCACTGAACCACATTTTCTGTCCAGCTCTGCAGAGTCCTGCAAATGACCAAGTTATTTGATTCGGGTGTGTTTAAGCAAATACTTATCTAAAAGTTTGCAAGCCTTGATCTTCATTGGAGCTCTTTAGGATTGTTGTCCTTCTAGAAGGAGAATTTAGCCTTTAACAGCTCTTACCTTTTCCCATTAAAACTGCACAACTTTCCTGTCCCTGTTGAAGAAATGTACCCCCCGATTGACAGTTCGTCATGCAACCTTACAGACTTTGATGAGACACTTGACAGGAAACTGAAAACACTCTTCCAGGACAGGAATCCAGTCTTGCTACACACTCCATTTCTTCCTTTCACACAAACTCCACGTCTGACAAGCTTTGTAGGAGATCAAACAGCAGAGAGCCCAACGGCATCAATCAGTGCAAAGCTTAGATACATGTGATAGACATTTATGAAGGAAAAAGAAGAGAAACCAGAAAACAGGAGCTCTTCAAAGACTTGTTTGTGACTGCCAGATGCTTTGTGCAAAGACTGAAAGTTTATTTACCTATCATCCTGTATGGAGGGAGCTCTAAAGAAACCCAACTGTGTGATGTCATCGATGGGTCAGAAGAGGCACACTCAGGTTCTCCAAGGTCAGACAGTTCACGTTTCTCTGATGGCATCATATAGCAGATAGCCACTCCCTAGCATTTAATCTTATACCATTCTTTTATGATTTATCTCACAGTTTGGCTACTTCCCAAGCATGTGTTTGCCCTTCTGGCAAATCTCTCCCTCCTGTCAAAGCCTTATATTCCTCTGTCTCTCCCCTCAGCCCATATTTCTTCATGGGCATTGGTCCCCAGATAGTTCCTGGTAAATCAGGGTGATTTATCTGCAGCAGTTTTGTGTGATGACAGTGATAAGTTGCCCAGGCAGCATAGAGCTGCTCTCAGTCCTACTTTTTCCACTTTCCATGGATATGGCTGTCACATAGTACTTTCTATGTTGAAGTACGTTTGCTCGGCTTTATGGTGGAAATCTTGTCTTGTCAGAGAACCAAACATGAGCCATTTAGACATTTTATTGCTGCAGATGGGAAGATGGACAGGATCACTGAGGCTAATTTATGTTTGTGCATGTTGTTGAGTTTATAGGTATCTATTTGTTAGACAACAATGCATACATCTGAATTTTGTCAGTGCAGATGTACGTCTTATCATCTTTCAGGATGCTTCTCAGTGCATGTTGTAACTTTGATTTACTTTCAGAGATATTAGATTTGGTGTTTCTGATTTTAGTGATGCTATTCTTTAAGAAACAAAGTGCAATTAGAGACAAAGTCTTCCCAGTTTCACATAGCCATAGCCCTAAATTGTCTTTTTATAAACACTCACCATGAAGTTTCAGAGTACATTGTGTAGGCCAGTCAAGTTCTTGCTCATTTGGCATATTGCAACAGGAAGGGGGCACCTAAAATTGTGAGCATGAATTGGTCCAAAAAAATCTTCATATTTGGCAGCATTAAGAGCTCCTTCCATGGAGAGTAAGGAACCTTAAAAGATAACTTCATTACTCTCCCTCCACCAATTTTTCCACTTGGGACAATGCAGCCAGGCAAGACCTTATCTGCACACTTAGATACACGTTGTTGTTTGTGATAATTACCATGGTAAATTGTCCAACAGTTAGCATTATTGCTTTACATTGAAAATAACCATCAAAGTTTTTTGATCGTCCAACAAATACAGAATTTGAGACACTCGGTAAAACTGAGCTATTTCAGAACACCAAGTATTAAAGATGGCAGTGTTTTGGACTTTAAGTCATTCAAAGTTGTGTCAAGAAGGCTTTTGAACACGTTTTTGAATCTTCAGAATGGTCTGGATTGTCTATTTGACTTGCAAACAACTTTTTGACCTACCAACTTTGTAGCAGAGGGTCTGCTTCTATATAGCAGATGTGCTAAGAAGCAACTTCTTGCAGATCTTCACATTAAGAACTTTAATTATACTACACTATGAACTCTAACCACCATATCATAAATCTAATTAAGGCATCTTATAATATTTTGTCGCCTGGTAAATGCACAGTAAAATGAATGTTTAGTATTTGATGTTTAGTCTGTAAAATACCTTAATTAAGGGCTTATGTCAAACTGTTTTTTATGTACTACTACTTTTACTGCTGCTGATAATTATAGTAAAAAATAATGCTAATAATATTTATTTGCATGAACGTGTTGTCTTTGTTTATCTTTATATTACAGAATCATGTCAGTTGTACATAAAGTCTGTTTGACTTTAGATATGTGGACCAATTTTTTTGCCCCCAGGCTGATTGAGGAAAACATGAAGTTGCTTTTTTTACGTTCTTTAATGAGGAGAAGGATCATAAATAGATACTTTGTAGTTTTTCTACACAAGCTGACAGATTCACTTATTAGCATTCATTCATCGTTGATCCTTAAAGACTAACTTTGGCTTCACAGAGACTATTTGAGCACTGATTACTCTTGAGGAGATGAAGAGGAATGCTAATATTGAATGTCATTTTGTAATTTATGAAAATGAATAATTGCCGTGTTGAAGCTTGTATGATTGATTAAGCATCTTTTCACTATTAAATATTTAAATGAAACGTCTGTTTTTGTTTGTGCAAAGGCTTTTCAATCCAGAGAAGAGGCTGATGGATGCTTTTATGAGACTCCAGCAACAAGCAGATGATGATGGGTGCTCTGCGGCTTCGATTGCTCACCTTTCAGAAGAACAGTGGGGGAAACCTGCTGAATGTGCAGAGCTCCTGTAATTAACCGAGTTGTGCATGGGCACAGCTGTGAGGTACAGCCAGCCAAGCACTCTGACCGAGTCCCTCTGGAGGTGAGACGTTGTGAGAGGCTAACCAGAAGTGAAACAACTATTACATAGGGTCAGCAGTTTCTTAGGTTTGCTGGCCTGTAAGCTCTTTTTAGGACCACAGTCAATATTTTGAAACAAAATTTCTACTCTCACCTAAGGATAACATTACCATTTAACCTAATATATATAATATTTTACTGTGGCGAGAAGCTGGAATTCATGGAAAAACCTCACATATGCAGTGGGAGAGGATTCACCTTCTAGCTATGAAGCAGCCAAGTTAATATTTCAGTTTTATGCCTGTCACTTGATGAAAATATGAAACTATTTGGAGTTCTATATTCACAAGTTGTTGTTTAAACTGTTGCATTGTAAAAATATAGACATTTAGAAGCAATTCCTGCAGTTTATAGCAGTTATTGCTTATTCCATCCACAAATCTGAGTGATATGGAAAGAAAACAAAACATTGTTCATTGTTGAGGTTGACAGTGTGAAAAGTTGAAGGCGTATCAAACATGTTTTTCAAAAGGCACTGTATCCATTTACAGAATGAAAAATAAAAATTCCTCAAAGCTCCTCACAGAAATGTTGCAATGTTCCTTTAATTACTAGTGAGATAATTCTGCAGTTTTATTGTAAAGGAGTTATCTTATTTGTTATTCCTTTACAGTTAAATTCAAAATTAACATTTAATATCTGAAAACATTCTCAATTCTTACTTTTTAAACTGACACATTCTAACATGGGCTGCACAGTGGTGCAGTTGGTAGAGCTGTTGCCTTGCAGCAAGAAGGTTCTGGGTTCGATTCCCAGCCCAGGGTCTTTCTGCACGGAGTTTCCATGTTCTCCCTGTGCATGCGTGGGTTCTCTCCGGGTTCTCCGGCTTCCTCCCACAGTCCAAAAACATGACTGTCAGGTTAATTGGCCTCTCCAAATTGGTGAGGCCCTAGGTGTGAGTGTGTGTGTGCATGCGTGTTCGTCCTGTCTGTCTCTGTGTTGCCCTGCGACAGACTGGTGACCTGTCCAGGGTGACCCGCCTCTCACCGGGAACGTGGCTAGAGATAGGCACCAGCAGCCCTCCCGACCCCACTAAGTTCGGGAGGGCTGTAATGAAGTGTAATGAAAATGGATGGATGGACATTCTACCATTTATGATTGTTTTTTGACCTCAAAGGATTTACAAATCAACACATTCACATTTACTTGCTTAGCAAGTGTTAAAACTGAAATTTATGGCCTCTAGCAACAGACTTTACACTCCTTATTGTTGCCACAGCTTCACAGATAAAAACAGTAACAAAGAAAAATATGTGAGCCAACTAACTTTATTTGTGGCGTGTTGCTTAAAGGCCTGTGGCGTCTCGCCTGGCAGCAGCCTGTCAGTGCTGCTGGTATGCCTGTGATGTATGAATGGATTTATAAAGCTATTAAGAAATCATCCTAAGGTATTCTGGCACACATCTGCTCCTCGATTCCCCTTTGTCTTTACAGCAAATTGACACTAAGAGTGATTACAAGGCTTCTATGGCCATCAGCTTTAATTTAGATCCCTGGAAAGGTTTTTCATCACTGAATGAAAGGGAATCGGTGGCTGTGGGTTATTTGCCTCCCATTATTTGTTGCGTTTTTTTTTTTTTAGCTTGAGTTGATGTTTTTTATATGAGAAGTTTATTCTGATGAACTGAAAAATTATGAGAACTGATGTAATTCTCTCAAACATCCCTCCCTTTGAAATTTGATTATAATCAAAACCATTTACAGCATAATTACAGGACAATTACACACAAACATAGTGTCTACTTGCAAGTGCTGCTTTGATAAAACTTTGTATTCTCGGGATAAAGTAAGTGCTTATAAGATCTGAAAATAAATATGTACTTTGCTTGGTACAATGGGATTCTTACCAACATTGCTTTTGTCTGTTCTGAAATGCTGATGTTTAAATACACACAAAACATCAAATTTTCCTATTAGTGCTTGTGACAAACTATGCTTCCTTTGCATTGCACTCATTTTCTCTGGAGATGTAAAAGATTTCTGAAACATTCCTCAATTAATTTGGAATTGAGGAGGTTACCATCAAAATAAACCAAGATGGGTCATAATGATGTAATCATAAAGAGATGAAAATGAACAATAATTCTCAAATAGCAGTAAAGGACTCAGACTGAGTCAAGAAAATACCCTCCACACCATTACATGACAAACATTTAACATGGCAGAGTTTTCATGTAGTTTATACCAAATTGCAGCTGAAATTGTGACTCATTAAAATAGATACCATTTTCCAAATCTGTGACTATCCAACTTTGATGAGCGAACTGTGTGAACTGTATCCTGAGTTTATCTGTGTATTTGTTTATGTTTTTTAGGATCCCTATTAGTTTCCACCAAAGTCTTTGCTAATCTTTCTGGGGTCCAACTGAGAAAACACAAAAATATAGCACATCAACTCATTTTGACATTAACATATGATATGAACAATAGCCAGACATCACATTTTATAAGCTACACACTTGAACCTAGATTTAAAATAAAAATAACATTTAAATACTTTCTTTAAAAAAAAAAAAGTGTGGTTTTTAGGTCTCTTATACTTTTAGGTAATTTATTCCAATCCCGAATTTTTTGCTGGACGACTGTTTTTTGTAACAAGTTTGTCTTATATATGGTCATTTATATGGGTCATAACTGAGCTTTATTCTGAATGAGACAGTTTCCTCTTCTTAGTTGACAAGAAAGTTAGATAATGATTCCAGAGAATTACAAGGGACTTCCAGCTAAATCCATTCTTAAGTAAAATACTTTATTTATAATTGAACATATCTCTTCTGTAATTGCGCGTGCAGATAAAAATAATTTTACATTCTTAAAACATTCATTGACAATGACAGTTTAATTAACAGGATTCGGTCAAGAAACTGGAGACCAGGAGATTTTTTAATTAAATTTATTTATGCGCCTAGTGGTTTCACGCTGTTCAGACAAATTATATGGTCTGAAAGGCTTTCTCTTCTATCACTCACATTGTGATGTTATATGAAAAAATATTTAGTTGTCAGTTTGGGAATTAAAATAAAACCTCAAAGATCCAAGATCGTCAAATCGTTTAAAAAATGAAGGATGATAAAAGAGCCACAGCTGAACACCTCTGGAAATCCAAGTAATGGAGGCCTGACAGTGATCAAGCATCAGTTGTTAGTATTTTGCACAAACCTACACATACAGGGAGGGTTCTGTCTCCCATTTAATTAGCAGACCAGTTTACAGCAAGGGAACCATAAATCTTGATTGTGCAGCATCAGCAAAATGCCTTTGGACACGGTTTGTTTACAGAATTGCTGAAAGCGAATCTGATCACTGATAGCTGGTATTAATTAATGCTGCACATTGTCTCACTCCCATAGTTCAGCAGCAATTAGATCCACCAACAAAGGAACTCTCTTGCATGATTAATCGGGGCATAAAATTATTTAGTTTCTGTCTGCTATTAAGGGTTGTTTAATTATTTATGGACGACTTAAACCACAACTTTTTGTCTGATGGAAAATGCAGCTCAACCTGCTTCCAATTTTTGCTCCTCTTTTTAGCAACTTGCAGTTGCAATGGGTTCTTTTGTTACATTTGAACCTTTAACATTTTTTTCCTTAATATATTGCGTTTTAGCAGTATTCACTGGACCACTGCACAATTTGCCAACCACTGTGTTTTATTGGGGTATAAAGTAAAAGATGAACTCAAAGTTGGTCAAATTTGTAGGACCGCATTTCACTGTTTTTGAGCAGATTTGCACATTTAGTTACTGAAATTTGGCTTATTCATTTTTTGCAAAATAGCTCAAACTCAAATTTAATGGAGAGTTTATGTGAAAATCTATTTTCAAGTTTTACCATCAGATTCCTCATTGGATTTATGTCTGAGAACCGACTGGGTGTTTTTAACATATACATTCGCTTAAATATTCCAAACCCAGTTTCAAGTTTTTCCCAGTTTATAACAGGATTTCTACCAGGATCGCTTGTATTTACCTCCAAGAAACACCAGAAAAACAAATGCACATAAATGTTTGAAGCTAAAACAATGAAATCCTGAGTATAAGTTCAGAAGCAGTAACAAATTCTCTTAAACCAGCACAGAGACAAATTTGGACAATATTCTAGATTCACAGGTGTCAAAATCATTTTTAATTTGTTGTCACATCAAGAAATGTATTGACATAAGTACCTTTTAGGCTATTTGATAAGTAGTTCTGAAAATTTAATAACTGGCATCCTGTCCCCTTGAAGCAGTTTGCCACAATACAAATAAGAACTGATTTGATTTGACTGATTAAAATAATATTTAAGCACACAACTGTTATCTTAAAAATCTATTTCTGTGACCTAAAGGGCCACAGATATAGATATAGTTATGGTGGTCCAGATTTGGCCCTTGAGTTTGACAAGTATTCTAGATTTTATCATCTAGAATACAGTTTTTTTGTAGCCCTCCAGATTCTAGACTAAACACTATGTGTGCTTAAATATTATGTTTTCAATTAAATCATTGCAGTTTTTATCTGCTTGCTGCCAAATTATAGCAGTCAGTCCCTACAGTTTCTTGAAAATTACTGTGGAAATTCATGCAAAATGAACAAATCCCCGCACTTTTTTGCACTATTAATTTGGAGTTTATTGCAGATTTTTCTCAAAAATTGTCAAAAACGTTCTGACTTGTACTAAACAGCTGCCTCAGCTTTAATTGTTGACAGATTATAGTCCATGATCTGTACAGCGAGTAATAAAACGTTGCATTTACCATCATAAATAAGCACAGATAAATCAAATATTTCCAAATTAGTACCACAAACATTTTGAGTGTTATTGCAAAAAAAAAATCACAAAACAAATCACGAAATCCTGGAAGGACTGAAAAGATGTTCAATAATATTATTTATTTTTAAGAATTCATTGATATTTTAACAGTTTGCGAACAGATTTTATCAATACATTCTGTCACAACCGGCCCTTTAAGAGCTTTCTTGATCTTGATTTGGCCCAAAACGAAACTGAGTTTGACACCCCTGTTCTAGACGACGTGTGATGTTATCGTGCCTTTACTTCATTTAACACAATGAGTCACTCCACATTTAGAGTCAAGTGACTCTTCTCAATTAAAAATAAAAAAAACAACCAAAGAACAAAAGGAAGAGTAATAACTTTATGCCCGGCTCCTCACTGAGCTGTTAAGTGTCGGTGCAGACATTAGACAAGACAATGAAAAACAACGCAGTGTGGTGCAACTCGTTAGAAAACTACAGTATGAGAAAACACAACATGATGCTTTTCAGTGTCATTATGAGGGTTGCGACTGTTATTACACTATCATAATTTTGTAACTTGTGTACAGCTACCTCATTTATTTTGAGAACTGCATGATCGTCTCAAGAGCTGGTTGTCAGACTTCCCATTTAGATTGATAGAGCATCATGTGAAGCCGACAATAAAACTACAGCTACGATGAGTTTTCGCACCATAACATTGCTGGGCTCGATGAAGTCGCCTGAGCCAGCCACTCATATCTACAAATTTCTGAGTCCATTAACAGATAAACACTGGTGAAAGTGCAAACTTTCAGCATGCATTATAAACCTGAATCATTAACACAAACACGTTCTCATCAGCTTTCCAGTGAGCTGCTGCTAACGGAGCGGCACACAGTCTGGAAATAAAGCATGCAGGCTGAATGGAAGAAGAAACGGGCTTGAAATCTCTGGCAGTTTTGTTTTTCCCTCAGTCTGTGTAACGTCTCTTGGGGACATCTGTTTGTCCCTGATGCAGAAGCACAACAATCTGAAGCCCAGAGGAGGATTCTTCAGCTTTTATCTCAGTAAATAGACAGGCTAAGCTGGCAACACCCAGGGGTTTGGGCCCACTTTTGTTAACCTGCCTGCTCCATCAGGGGAATCCAAACCCAGTGGTGTTTTAATTAAAATAAATCAAATTAACACTGAAGGCTTTAGTTGGACAATGCAACAAAACAATAAACAAAAACATTTTTCTGAGAGATAGCGGTGCATCTTTAATTACCTGTTTTATGTGTTGGAAATGTTGAGTTACTTAAACATGTTCCCTGGCTGCTGCTGTGGAGCACGTTCCCATTGCGTGTCGGACTCTGCCCACTGTCACTGATACTGTTTCTGGTGTTCATGGGCCAACTTCAGTTTTACTTTCTTCTATAATAACAGGATACAGATCACGACTGACAGGATGCCAGAAAAAAGCTGCTGAAAAGAGAATCCCTCAGATTCTGGAGGCTAATTCACATTTTCTGTTTTTCTACTCCACAGCCAATCGCTGATCAGTTTTTTTCTTCATGTCTGGGCTAATAATCGAAATGAGTGATGCCAAAGTCTTCAATGGTCTCTACTGGTATGCACAACAAATTGTGATGCGCTGCATTTTGACACCTTTCTGTCTGAAGTAGCATGAACTTTTTCAACAATCTGAGCCACATCTGTTGGATCACCCAAGCTTGCCTTCACTCCCTTCTTGCATCAATTATGTTTTCCTTTTCTTCCACCCTTTTTGAACAGAGATGGATCACAAAATGTTGGATTCACTCCTCCCATTCCGCTAGAGGGCTCTGTAGTTGCTTTGCATTGGTACGTTAGTTAACGTGTAGAGGAAGAAAACTGACGGCGGACCAGTAACGTGCTTAGGCTGCCTTTAGCTGAAACAAATAAGCTGAATTTCCCATAAAATCATATCTTACTGGTGTTCATGAGTGTCGCCCAACGTGGTGAGTTGTATTAATGCTATAATCTGTGAGAGATAAGTCTTTGTTGTCTGTTCTAAGCGTGCGCTTGGTGAAATTGCTAGAGCTAATTAGCCAAATGCTAGCTGTTGTTTGCTGCACTGTGATTTTTGAATGCCGATGTTTATCATATTACGAAGTGTTCTAAGAATAAACTTTACCTTATAACCGGTTAGTCAAGTCAAGCCTAGCTCCTAAATCCATGTTTAAGTTTGTGTTTATTGAATATTGCAATACTCAGTATCGACGTTTGGTTTTTACTTCATTTACAGTTTAACCGGCACGTCCGTGTAATTTTACTCGGCAGTAAAATTAACGACAACAGCAGCGGCTATCTTATGTTCTTTGTAACACAAATTGTTCCACAAAAGCTGCAGTGTTGGAGGTGTTCTGATCCAGTTGCCTTCACATTGCAATTAGAGTCTCGTCAAAGTCTCAAATCTTCACACTTTTGCACGTCGTTCGTGTTTCTAACACAACAGCTTTGCGTTAAATAATCGCTATTTACCTTGTTGGTGGTCATAATGTTGTGCCTGGTGTGAGGAATTTCTGGGTTTCTCTCCTAAACCTGCTGTGTCCCTAAAGACAATGGATGGATTTATACATTTTGACTAAACACTAACAAAAACTGTCTTTCTTGCTAAATGCACTAAAATCTGCATATAGTCACCTTCCCAAAAATATAGCCTGAGTCATTTTTTTCCCAAAACCAATATTGGCAAAAAATGACTTAGGCAATTGTTTTAGCCCTAAATCTAAAGGTGACGATATTTAACTTTGCTTCATTTAAACCTATTTAACCATTTTATTCCCACATTTAGAGTAATTTCCCTCTATTCAAAGACACTGGAAGTGTTTCAGAATGTATATGTTACTAATAAAACATCTATATAACTTTTTTGTTTATTTTTTAACTTTACTGACAGCAGTTGCAGACCCACAGCACTGTGTACGAACTATTTAGCAATTCATATAGTGTTAAGTTCTGTCACAGGCTTTAGATTGAAAAATATAAACAGTTTTTGAGTTTAAAGTTTGTGTAATTATCATTCTTTTGTAATGACCTATTATGACCACATGATGGCACTGTGGTTTAATCCGTAGACCTACAAATTCACTTGTCTTGGCAGAGCTGGAAACTTTGAAGAATTCCCCTAAGTAAACCATGAAAGACAAAGTTGTGAAGGCTGCAGCCGACCGATTAAAGAAAGTATGACTTTAAAAGAGCTGCTGTTGTGATCTTGTTTCTTGTGATCCATAAATATTGAGCAAAAGGAAAAGCGATGTTTGAGTGGGGACTGCGGCACCTCGGTAGCTCAGCATAAGAATGAAGATGCAAATGCAGGGAGGGGGAATTTAAAGCCTTTAGTGACACTAAGCACACCCCAGAGGCCACATTGCAGAAAGCTCTGCTTCAGCACATGAAGGACGAAGCCCGACCGTCTGCGCGTCCCCTTGGCACGCATTACATCCAGTTCATTTACATTTCCAGCCAGACAAACTCTTGACTCCATATGCTGAACTGAGCCAATGACAAGGGACAGATGTGTCCTCCTCAGAGAATCAAGTTTCATAAGCTGCTGCTACAAACTATTAAATACCCAAAAGAAACCTCCAGGATGGAGAAAAAAAAAGCATTCTGTTTTACATGAGAATGGATATGTCTGGAAAGCGTAACCTGGCTTTGCCTTGGCTGTAAATGTCAATTTCATGTCAGATTCTTTCTCTATTCATCCATGTGATTGCTTTATCCCTTTGCATAAGAAGAGATCGGGGGCCTATTCTTCTGATTTCGATAAATGGGAAACATCTTAAAGGACGGCTCGGAGACAGTCGCACGGTCAGGAAACTCTGTATAGAACACGAAGCTGTGCAATAGACTGTAAATCCATGCAGTTACACTGTGACATTTCTTATTATCTTTACCAAAAATGAAAAAGAACACCTTAAATATACAATTTTCTCAAAATCTCACTGAATCAAATAAATCAAATACTCTGCTTTGAAAATCTACCTAAGTTCATGCTTTGAGTTATTTCCATTTGGCCTCATTTTAATCACATTTTTATTAAATATCACTCAATCAAGAGTTTGCAGAGCAACCTTTCATCACAATTACAACAGGTATTTTTATGGTGTATCTATTACAGCTCGGTGTCTCTGGAGACTGAAATGTTTGCACAGTTAAATGTCATAATCTCAGTCAGAATTAGTAGAAGGTAACTGTTAGCATTAATTTTCAATTCCCGCTGGATTTAAGTCTAGACGTTTGGCCATTTTAACATATAAACATGCTTTAATCTAAACCAAGTGTAGTTCTGGCTGTATGTTTAGTGTTGGTGTCCATCTGAGAGGTTAAACCCCATTTCTGTCTCAATTCGTTTGCAGCCTCCGACAGGTTTTCTGCCAGATATTTAGCTCAATGCATCTTCCTACTCTGATCGGCTCCCGTGTTGAAGAAAATCACTCCTGTAGCAATGTTGTACCACCACATTTTACCTTTGGGATGGTGTTTTCACAATTGTTAGTCCGGTAGATTCAATTTGATTGAGGACCAAAATTTAAACATTTGTTACATTTTCAGTTGGTGCGGTTGTCTTTCACACTGCACTGAGTCAAACAATCCAAGTTCATTGTAAAACCTTTTCACCTCCTCACCTGTGGTGGTGCTGCACCAAGAACCACTGAAGGAAACGACATAAAAACCTCCAAAGAAAAAATGAGTAACTTCCTTCACAAAATGTGAACAAAAATGGAGTAGTGTCAGATTTTAGCAGTTGTAGGATTTCTCTTTCGTCTGACCACGAGGCATTTCTCTCACTAGCGTTACTCACACATTAGTTCAGGTTGTATTTACCCAGAATGCCGTCCGCCGTTCGAACAACGCTAGAATTTGAATGCATTTTTACTTAAACTGAACCAACATCCAGGTTTTTAGTCAGATCGGAGTGTGATTGCACATTCACACTTCCCCAAATAACCTGAATTTTCCAGGCAAACAAACTACAAGTGGACTAAACATGAAGCTTTCACAGTCTAAGCTTTCACATGAAGCTTAGACTGCTGTAATAAAACTGTAGTTTGTTTGCCAGGGGGAAACCGGCAAAGGAGCAAAAATGTTGCTCAAAGGATTCGGTTAATTTGACACAGTGCAGTGTGAAAGCAAACAAACACCAGCTGAAAATGCAACAAATGTTGATCTTCAGTCAAACTGAGTTTACTGGACTATCAGGTGTGAAAACTAAAAAGTAAAATTTTGGCTTCTTATATGCAGAGCGCTTTGTTAAGAGTCATATTTTATACTGGCCTATCTATAAAATCCCAATAAAGTACGTTTGTTAATGTGATAAACTGTGAAAACATTCAACCGGTGTGAATAAACTGCAAAAGGAAAAATAAGAGGACTTTTGTACATAATAAAAGAAAACACAAAAAAACTTTCATTCGTATAATCTGCTAATATGTTAAAACATTTTTTGAACCATTACTTTGTGTGCAGCAGGGTTCACAAGCTTTCCATTCCCACAGCTTGCCTCAATGACCCTAAAGAGTTTGTTTTCATTTTTTCTTTTAGCCAGCTGAAAGAAGCTTCCTGATGGATCCTTGCAAAATAGTGTCACAACCGTGATGGCCCCTTGTGGCATGTTGTTTCTCTGAGTCAGTCAGGCATACAGAAGTACAGCTTTCCTCTCCACTGCTTACAGAAATGCGGCTGAGCCCACAGCAGGTGAACCTGTCAGAGTCAGCACCTGCAGCATCCTAACAGCCAGCGGGGGAAAACTGAAGGACAGAGAAAGTTTAGTCATATGTAGCTGTCCTCTGCTGCCAGGGGAGCTTTGTGATGAATGTGAAACAGAATGATGTCCGACGACGCCAGAGTTTAATGTTTTATACAGCAGAAATAACAATTTTGTTCTTTAAAATACAATAATTATTATTCATTAGGGGTGTGCCAAAAAATTGTTTTGCATAAGAATCTTTAATCTCATTTACTATGATTCAGAGTTGGTATAAAATGTCCTGAAGTCTACTTTAAAAATTAAAACTATCCACCTGCTGTCAGCCTCTATTTTGTAAATACACAGGGCATTCTGACGTCATCACGCAGACGTCACTGGAACTTACACATGCATGGAAAACATCAAAACCAGGAGAAAACAAAATGAAAGAGAGAGAGAGTTAACTGGCCCCATCTGTGTCGAAGGCAAACATTTGAACTCATTTCGTTTTTTGACTGAATTCCCATGAAAACCGGGGTTGACAGGAGCTTCACCGTGTTTAACGTTTACAAAATTTAGAGTAAGCATTTCAGGAGCACAGCAAAATGCATGGAGCCAAAATAAGCGTATTTTGCTCTGAGCAGTTTGTTGTGTGATGGGTCAGAAGTTTGCAGCCATGTTTTATGCAAAAATGCACTTGGACAGCAATGTTAATATTTCACTTCAACTTTATGTAACCCCTTGAGGAATTACATACATTTGTGGGATTCTTCACTAAACAACTACAGAGATTGTAAATTGCTAAAAACTCCTGGATGGAAACTGCAATGTCATCGTCCAAGGAGGAGGCTGTCTGCTGAAAGGCGCCGCGCTCTCTCTGTAACCTTTAATGTCTCCATTTGTCATTCTGCCTTGCAAAGCAGCCAGGGATACATCATGTGGATACTTCATATGCCTATACACTGAACAAAAAATCATTATAAATAATAATTTTGAGCCAAATTGTGGTGCCAAAATCAGAGACAAATTGAATTGTGAGATAGTAAAACATTCCCACTCCAATTATTCATGAAGTTGTCACTATAAATCGTTCTAAATCCAGCTGTTCTTTAATGTTAGAGAGCATTAGTGAACAAACAGCATCATTAATATTTCAAAGATTATGGCACAACTCCAGCCTGTCCGTGTAAGCTGACAGGCTGGCCTGGTAAATATTTAGGAGCTGCAGAGATCCACAGCTCAGGTGGGATAAAATGTTAACCGGATAAATTAGGCAGACATTACAAAAATCTTAACTTTATTTTCTTGAAAGAAAACTGTTACAATTTTACTGCAACACATGCTGACACAGAAAAGACGTGAAAGAAGGTACTCTTGTTAGATGGGATGAAATAAAAATTGGCCTTAGTGTAGGATGCTATTTCTGCCAGGAAACTAACACTCCACATAATCCTGAGTGCACCGTCCTTATGTTGAGCCATGATGGTGGCAGCATCCTGCTGTGGGGCTGTTTTTCTTCAGCACGGACAAACACACTGGGCAGAGTTGATTAGAAGATGGATAGGGTTAATAGGAGTAAAATCCTGGGAGAAATCCTGGGAGGTCGGTGGAGATTCATCCTGCAGCAGGACAGCAGCAGCACTATAGTGGAATGGATCATGTTCCTCTACTTTAGTTTTGTTAGAATGGCCCAGTCAAAGTCCACACCTAAAACTAAGTGGATACAAATCCGTGGTATGTTTTTGCAGAATGTTTGAAAATCATGTTATTCCTTCCTTCATTCCTGCCATGTGTTGGTCTCTCACAAATCAAAAATCACAAAAATAGGCTGAAGTTTGGGGAAAAGTTTAAGTGAAATAAGTACTTTTCTGCCACAATGTACTTCAATAATTACTATAACTCAAAGGCATGTCCTTTTGGACTTTCAGAGCTTTGCTCATACAGTTGTTGGCACTATAATTTGTTTAAATGTTGATTTATGGACTAATAGACCATAATTGCTGCTCAGTGCCAGTGTTAATCCAAGCTGTCGCCCTCCTGAAGCACATTAGGCTAGATTTGTGTAATGAAGTAATTAGCTCAATTATGACGAAGAAAGTGGGGACGGTGTTAGAAACTGGGAACAAGAAGCAAAAGTAGTCGAGTGCCATGAGTGTTTTTCATCATGGTATTATGAAACTGTCTGGGTGAAGTAGTTGAGAATGATCCTGTTGAGAGCAAATGATTTTCTAAATTAAAGCCCACAGATTTCAACAAAACCCATAAAAATTTGTTTTCCCGGCATTCTGGGTCCCATTTTGTCACCCAATCTTGGATATCAACTTATTTTAATTTTCTCTTTTTACATTAAAAAAAAGATACTCCTCTAATTTAGTTTTGGCTTCCTTCAGCCAGCAGACGCTGCCATCACAAACACGAGTTCTCCATTGTCTGCTGGTATTGCCATTGTTATTAGTCCTTCGGATTGCCTGTGGAGGTATCGGCGAGCTCAGGGGGAAATGGACGCCAGGCCGGATAATTAGTTGTTCTTCGATGCCAGACGGGCACAGTGCCGTCACTTAGAGGGGAAATGGAAAGTGGCATCCCTATCAGAGTAACACCGGAATAACCTTTGGTGTGAAGGCTGGGTTCCAGTGCATCTGTCACATCACAATGCAAATAGCCCCTGGCAAGACAATACTGCCTACTGGTTAAAAAAAACATGCAGCGTGGATAATTATTTTTCTGAAGAGGAACTATTCTCAATGTATTGTTGAAATGGACAACTGTGATTGGAGGAAATCTGTAAATCTTACATAACATGGACATAAAAATGAAGATTTTGTGTACTTATTTGCAGACACTCAACCAGAAACATTTTATTGTTCTGGAAACATCCTAAAATGATCAACCTGATTCCCGAGAAACAAGAACGAGGATGAGGAGTAAACCTGCGCAAGTGACCAAGCTGAACAGGATGCCGTACAAAACAGGCAGAGCCACATCCAGAACCCCCCTCGGATACACGGGGACCGGCGCTCTCTTCACGATCAGATCCAGGTCACGCCACGACACATCCTCAACTGAAACACAGCACAAACAAGCCAAACATGCTTAAGGTTATGAGAACTATGGGAATGCTTTTTTTTTTTGATAACTTTTCACCTACAGTAATCTCTCAGGAGAGTAAATAAAGGGAGAAGTGATAATTACATTTTTAAGTCTGTTAATGTCCTGGGAAATATACTTTGTAAAATGAGAGTGTTGATGTTGAGGAGTAATGAGCTGGAAGCATGCCCACAGCCACCGCATCTAATTCAGCATCTCATCTAAACACTTAATAGATTCAGGGTTCAGTGAAACATCATTCAGACAATCTCTGGAGCTATTAACCAAAATCCCCCCTTTGGCATCAGTAGAATGAGAAATTCCTGCTTAAGCATTTGTAAGGGTCTATTTCTATCTGCATAATAGTCCATCTTTAAATGTGTGAAAGAAACATTATTACTTTTGATCCTCCGGCCTTTCTGATGGTGGTCCTTGTGCCCGTGTGGATCTGGCTTTATGGGCAGGTCGCTTTGGGAGTTGGCTTGTTTTTGGTAGTCCTCGACGTAACGCTTCAAGCTTAAGATTTTATCCTGGTTGATGTTCTTCCCCACTTCTGTGAAACCAAAAGTACAAAACCACGGTCACATTACACAGTAGAGCATTTGACCTTTCACCTACAAGGATGGCTTTTCTTCAGTTCTCATCAAACCATCCTTGGAGGAGCACAGGTCTACTGAAAATAACCTCTTATCAATCATCCCGGTGGCATCCTGAGAAGCTTTAATGTCAATCTGATACTTTGAGATGCCGTTCACACCACTTTTCTCCCTCCTTCTCTCTGCTATGATACCGCTTTTCCCATTAGCCTGTCATGAATGTTAAGACTAGCTAGCATGGCCACCAATGGCGGTGGAGTTGTTTTCTGCCATTAGCACATTTAGTAGAGCATTAACAATGTTGATTGACATCACTAAGACCTGCCTCCTATCTCTGATTGGTTGTTTTTGACTGGACTTGTGCATTTCTTCAGGTGGCAATAGCAGCAAAGAGAGGAGTCAGAGGAGATTGGTCTTTTCACAGATTGTCTGTTTCATATTTTACTGTCAAAATAAGGTTTTCATGTCTCTTTGCTTTACTTAAGTAGATTTAATAGTGGATATTTTTGACTTTTATTCCACTACGTTTTACATTACGTATCTGTATCACTAGCTTTCTATAAGAAAAGTGTCACATTGTGTTTTCTTTAAAAATTTGTTTATTAATTTGAAAGTAATCAGTGACTTATTCGAATTAACCTGTTCAAAAAATCGCCTTTTGGGTCCAAGTTTTAAAAATAGTATCAGGAATTTTTAAATGTTGTTCTCTATTGATCCATTGTAAGGTGGAATATAAAGTATTTTTTAATAGGCGTTGAAAACAAATTGAAGTTCAAATGTTCGTGGAAAGGATGCCTAATGTCCCATTTTTCAAGCACATCTTTAGCTAGAATGTGTTTGCTGTAGTTAATATAACACATTAATTTTGTTTGAATTAAATGAAAACTTTAAAAGGTGTAATCATTCCTGCAGATCATCCCTGAAATTTTAAAACACAGAATTATAAGTATAGGGTAACAGAGAGTTAAAACAATAAAAATATGCATTATCTGTAATTCTGTTCCTTAAAAATGGCACAGCAGCATTGACGTATGAAAGAAAATGTACAGTCAGCACACTTAAAGATATTTTAGACTGTCACATGAGGGAATACATAGATACTTATACTTAAGTGCAGTGGTTGAGTACTTCCTTTCAGTTGACAAAACAAACCTTTCAAATGAATAAATATGAGGAGATTTCTTCAAAACTGCAGTCATGTGATAAATGATTGCTACATGCTGCATCACGCTGATTCCCGCCCTTCCGTATTCCTGTCTTACAAATTGTCTTTGCATATTTTCCTTGTATTATTTTTTGTAACTCCAAAAGCTGCCGATGAAAGGAGCAGATGGTTTGTTGTTGGGCTCGTGTCAGCTCCACTGAGTCCTCTGTCAGATCATTTACACCTCCTCCTTCCCATTGCCACTCAGCTGTGGAGTTGTGTGCACATCGGACGGCAGCACATGCCAGAGACTGGCATGTGCTATCCCGGTCTTTAAGTTCCAATTAAAACAAACCTCAAAGTGATGAAGCAGTTGTTCGCTCTTGCTAACGTCTTGGGGAGGCCATCTTGACAGGAATAAATCAGTTTTGAAACTATGCAGACATGTAGCAGAATGAGGCTTTGTTCCAGTTTCCTTTTGTCAGGGGACATGTTGTGCTTTTGGGATTTGCTGCTATCAACGGTAGCGCACATAAAAAGTGAGCAGCTTTAATTTGACAACTAACTAATTAGCAGGATCCTGTTTATGAAAGAAAATACAATTAAGTACTGCAAGGGGTAAGCTTTGTGCATGAGTTCATTTAAAGCTGGGGATTCATTACATGATTTTTTTTATTGTCACAATAAGGTTTTCATGTCTCTTTGTAAAATTGACATGATGTAAAATTGGTCAATTTTACATCCGATTCCCAGGCCTGTCAGTCTACAGTAGTTGTGGTTAGTTGGCAGAGCAACTCTGTCAGTTTTGAGACTCGGGAAGTTTGATAGGGGAACCACCAAGACCCCAGTTACAGTCAAACAAACTCGCGTTTGATCTGAATGCAGTCAGGTTTAATCAGATTAATCGTGATAAATTGATTATGGAAATAATTGTCAGCCAACTTAGTAACCAAGTAATCAGAAACTGGAGCACATCGATTCTAAAACACAACATAAAAAAACAACACTTAGAGCAGTAATTAAGCCAAAATTGAACAAAAATATATTATTTGAGGTAAACCATCAAAGGTGCATTAGATGTTATTGCATTTTAGGCAAATCATTTCTTATCTGCTCCCTTCATTTCTTGCTAAAAAAGGGAATTGAATTATTTAATTATTTCATCTTTTAATATTTTTATAATATTGCAAAAACATATATACATGTAAGTGGTTAAATGAAAAATCCCCATAATGTGGCAATTTTTTCATCTAATTAGTCAATCGTCAAAATAATTGATTGAATAATTGGTTACTAAAATAATTGTTAGTGCAGAATCTGAGTCAGCCTTTAGTGTCGGTGCACAACAAAACTTAATTTCAGTTCATTCCATCCAAAGTAGTTTGGGACAATAAATTGAACTACAAAAATTTAACTTTTGTAGGCCAATTTATTTGTAACTACACAAGTAGGGCTGTTGTAAATGAATATTTTAGTGATCGAGTAATCTATCGATTCTTCTTACGATTAATCGGATAAAAAAAAGGATAAAATAATAAAACATTGGAAAATCTAACATAACAGCAGTGTTACTATCGCATATCAATATCAGCCCAATTTTTCACATTTGAGCTTCTCTAACAGTTACTTTTCTGTAGTTTAGAAAATTAACCTGTAACAATAATAGCTCACTTTGTTAACTTGAAGTTAAAAGTTATACGAAAATCTGAAATTATATTAAATTCAATAATAAAGAGCAGGCTATTATAAAAATGTCTATACTCCAGCTTTCTGTTTATGTATTCATCTTCAGTCAGTTTAATAGATGAACTCTCAGCCATTTAAAGCGTTTATGTTTATGTTAGCTACTGGATTTGACTCCTGCATTCGTCACACACAGAAACACCTACCAGCTCTGTAACGTCACGACGCGCTTCGCCACACACTTGTTGCGACCGGGATTATATGAAATTTATTTTCCAGTATTTTCAGTAAAGCTACGCATCTAAAGAACTTGAGATATTGTAAACGGCATCTTATTTTTTTTATGTAGCAGAAATATAGATTGTCTAATATCTTCCATTACTGCTAGTTACTGGAATGATGGTTCAGTCAAATTGTCTCTCTCCTTTCTCTCTCTCTGAGAGTTTAATGCTCTCAGTTTGCTTTAGTTGTTCTAAATCTTGTAGTCTGTCAACTTTTAGCAGGTCCAGTTAAGATCTCCAGTCTTGTAAAACATGTTAGCACAACCAGTCTTTTTCAAATCCGTGAAGACTGCTGAGTATCTACTGTGTCCCGGCGTAACTTACCTAGGGCAATGTCTGTTCTGCCGATGTGCTGCAAGGCACGAGAAAGCCTGTCGTAGTAAATCTTTTCACCAAACTTCAGCAGCCAGTTTGACAAGGATGTTCTGCATTGACTCTTTTCGTCTGCTAAACACAAAACACCAGGCAATTAGAGAAACATGACACTGAGCACCAGAAAGCCACAACAAGCACTCAAAACTGAGCTGGACATGTTGGAAAGAGCTCCTTTAAAATTATTTTTTCCCCCCACTGACATCAAACATATTTTTATTTTTGTACTAAAAAAAAGTATATATGCACAATTTTGTAGTTTTTCAACACTGGATTCAGTTTTTCAAGTACAATATTAACATTGCCTCTAAATAATATTGTCTATATTTTTTGCTGTACTCTTGTTAAAAAATGCATTAAAAATTTATCATTTATGTGACATAAAACAAAAGATGAATGTTTCTTTCTTTCTTAAAATATTGTGTAAAAATAAGTATTAAAAAGTACTACAAAAAAGTACTGTTTTGTAATAAAAATTAATTAAAAAAATACAATTTACTGCATCAAGATTCCCCCGCTAGTCTAGAATAACAAATCAGTAACATTATGCATTGTTCTACTGAGTATATTTTATCCCCCTCACTGTTTTACTTCGACATTTTCCCATCTAGACTTTCATATAACTCCACATGGAAACAGTATTCCACCACCTGATATAAAAGAACCTTCAACAATTTTAAGAGGGGTCAAAGGTCTCAAATGACCTGTGAACCAACCTGCAGCAGAGGAGGCGTCTCTCTTGGCTCGAAATCTAGAATTCAGTCGATTATTTTCTAGAGAGAGACGTTCAATGCGCTGAAAAATGTCCTCCACTGGGCGAGACAGGGCAAGCAGGAGCTTTTCACACTCTCTGGAGGTGAGCATCTCCACTAAGCGTTCCACCTGATGAACTCCAATGTCTTCTGCCACTGAAAGACCAAAAATAAGGAATAGCATAAGGAATAAGCACAAAAACAAAAGCAGGTAGCAGCAACTTCTGCTTTAGCTACTGCCACGTGAAGTTGTGATTGTCTTGTGTCATATTAACATGAAGAGTCTGCATTTCACAGCAGCGTCTGAACTCCAGAACTCTAAATCTGTGACATCTTTTTTTCCTGCTCTGTTTCTCTCACCTGTGTCTTCCTGTGCTGAGCTCTGGGACAGAAGGAGAAAAAGGAAACACAATTTATAGACCTTCATGCCAGCTGTTCAGTTAGTCTGTGCTCCTTTATCAGTTTGTACAAACAAGCTTAAACTGTTTTAAAGATAAACATATGTCTCAGAAGCTAAACACCATGGATACTGTTGCTGTACTAAAAATCACATAATGTTGGTAGTGTTTTTACTAACATATTTGCGTATTAAAGTAAATTTTAACACAAAAAATACAAGTTATATAAATAACAAAATGAACTGAAGAAAGTTTACAATTTTCTGTGAAGTGTTATTGACAATTTCAATTCTTATTGAGGAATAAATTAAGGCCTTCCCACATTCATTCCCAAATAACGTATGAGTTTTATATCAGAGGCCCATAATTATAACACTGTTACTTTACATTAGGAGAAATTTGTACCTCAGACAGGAAGTTTATAGAGGAACTTGTTACAGATTATGAGTCTGGTTAAGTGTTTATAGAGGTCTAAAGAGAACGAGAAATCAGCCTGAATGGAAAATTTTCTAGAAGTGGAGGAAATCCGAAACAACTTGCCACATTCCTTGGACTTCCCACACATACAAGTTCAGCCTGAATGCAGACAGCTGGCTATTAAGTGAAGTCTCCTTAATTCATCGTGGAAGCAAGGTCCTGCTACTGTTAAAGAGGATCTATTATGCTTCCTTTTAAACAAGTTAGGGTAGGTCTATGGGTTGTTCAAACATGTTTAATACATTTTTGCACAGTTATTTTCAGATAATGAGACTTCATCTCCTCTGTCCTGCTTTTTTTGAGCTTCTTTCAGAATCAGCTGTTTTATGACACTGTCACTTTTATGCAAATATGCTTCTGCAGGCCACGCCCCCTACTCAGTGTTTACATTCACTAATATTTTATACATGTGAAAATTGTCTTTTTTTTTTTTTTAGCATTTCCTTTGTTTAAACCTGTCAACATAATGAACTTTGGTTTGGTGGAATTTATCAGTCTTTGCTTCAGTTCAGTCCTCCAGTATTTGAGACATATTTTTATTCAGCTCTGTTAGTTTGTAGTTGCAGTTCTCCGTGTGTCTTAGTTCCAGCCGTTTCTATTTATTTGTTTCTGTGTTGCTTCGCTGTTCTCTTCAGACCTTGTGAGTTGAATCTGGATCATTTCTTACGTCGGGTTGTGTATCTGGTTTGTTTATATGTCTGTTTCCTCACAGCTGCACCCTGTTTCTAATCTACCACCTGTTCCTTGTTCAGTAATCCATTCCTCTTGCTTAAATCTGATGATCAGCTCAGTTTATTTTCCTCGTGTGACTGCTTTGACTTTAGCTTTTTGTTTTTCTTTAAGCAAGTTGTTAACTTTCGCCTGCCTGACTCCTTCCTGCATTTTGAACCTTGAATTTCACTTAACAGTCAGAAACGTTATTCTTGACCTTTCTGGTGTTTTCCTTGATGTTCATGATGCTGTTTGTTCAATAATGCTCTTTTAATGTTCTGACATTTTTATAGAAGAGCTGTAGATTAAATTACGTACTGCAGGGTTTATCACTAAGGTGATTTCTGAAGGGAATCGGTTGCACTTGACTGTATTAAGGCCTGGCATCACAGTAATAGAACGTGAAAATGATTGTACAACACACTTCAAATTTTTAGATCATTTTGGAAACCATGTCCTTCCACACAGTTGTGCTCTACTTTGTGATGATTTTTCACATAAATTCCTCAGAAAAGCTTGTAGTTGTAGTAAAAAATCAGAAGCTTTGAAAACATTTTTTATTTATTATACTGATATTCACTTTTTTTTTTTTTTTTTTTCAAAAGATTAATTTTTTGACCCAAGTGACTTTGTATTGAGAGACTGGAAACAGGGTGGAGAAAGATGCAGAAACTGGCCTGATGCTGACAATCAAACCCAAGACAACTGCATCAAGGACTATAGCCTCTGCACATGATACAGATACTTGTACATTTTCAATACATTAACCATTTTTTTTTTTATTGCAAGTTTTATGCTGCAGGTATCAACAAATCCCTAAGATAAATTATTTTAAAGCATTGCGAATGTGTACGAGAGCAAAAAGAATGGTTCATATGGATCTCTGTATGTGTGCTCACATTGATAACCAAGGGCAATGAGTATGTCACACTTTTATGATTTTTGCATATTAAAAAAATATCAGTGGTTGTCATAAATCAAACAAAACCCTGCAGAGAGAGTCTGTTCACAGCCCCGTGGCTGTAGAGCTCTGTTGCTAAAGTCAATTGAACTTAAAAGCTCTACCCAGATCAGGCCCGGTTAGACCCTGAAGATATATTCTCCATACAGTTTGAAAACCCATACTACTAGTCTATGCATGGTATCTGTGGCTCACACTTCACAAAGACTGAACACGGCTGCAGCGCTGAGTTGCAGAGAAGTAAAGAAAAAGAAGCAAACACTTTCATGTCTGTTTCGCCTTCCATTGCAGAACTTCAGAGTATTGCGCTAGAAGTCGTGGAGATGCATCTATTTAGCAGGGAGAAAATGTTTAATGGCATCATTGTGAGGGCTATGGCGAGGGCATGTTTTAAATTGTTAATAAGCTTCATCTGCCAAGAAGTAAAGCTTGTTTGTGTGGGCTGGAGTCTTAAATTCTCCATGTGGGCTAATGAAAAAAAAATCTGCTCAGGGGCTGAGAAACACAGAAGCTCAGGAGTGGGTGGTATAATGGTTCTGCGATAATTTGACATGATGCACTATTAGAGGAAAAAAAAAAGGAAACACAGGGCAGGAGGTCAGGAATTTTATTCATGTTACATTACAGTTTCCAGCAGATAATCCAAGGTTTACATATGTAGCATGAAATAAAGCAGAATAAAAAAAATAAATATTTGATTACTGATAAAAGTACAAGAACAAACTAATTGACTTGTGTGGCGGTATCCCTCTTGCAATCTGGTCGACTCCTGAAGTCATGCGTCCATGTCTTTTAAACTTCACACCACTGAAATCTGGTTAAATACAGATACAGACTCCGGTGGAATGAAGGATAGAATACATGGAATATTCCTGCAGTGTCTGAAATAAAAAAAGACAAAATCACACAGTCAGAACATCTTTTCTCACACTCTGATTCTTACATTTCCCTAAGGTAATGAAACACAATTAGTATTTTATTTTTTTATTTTTGCAGCAACAGCAAGTCCTAAGTCACATTAAGATAAGCCTTTAAGCTTTATTTTCGGTGTTAAGATTTAGGAGAGAGGCCAACCCTGAAACCTGGCGCAGTCTCAAGCTATGACTCCATGATTTATGAGGAAGCCTCTGAGGTTGAGGAGGTGGCAGTAACTGCCCCAGGAGTTGAATGTCAACCTCTCCCTTTTTTTTCGTGAGTTTTAAGTTAAACCCGAGCGAGACCGGGCCTGCCCTGCGCCTTGACTCCAGGGTTTCCATGCTGCAGGTAAGATCCGTGGCTCTGACAGGTTATCACAAGCCTGAGCTGAATTCTGATTTAGTCATCAGCAATACGATCCCACATCAGTCCCTCTCAAGCTTCCCTTGCTATCAGCCCACCCAAGATATGTGTTCCCGGCGCGAAAAAACATTTATTTTCTGTTTGAATCACCTGCAACTTTCCAGTAGTCACCAATTCTATATGTGATTTACTTCTTCTGACCCAAAATTTACCTCTTACTCTGCTTATTCTGTAAATCATCTAAGATAAAATTAATCTGATTACTTATGTATCTAAATAGTCGACCTAGATGAAGACGTAATACTTACCTTTTATGTTCTGTAGCTCCTACTGGTTTGCAAACAACGATGAAGCTCAACTCAGACTTCATGGAGGTTGAAGGTACTTCTGACAAGCTTTTCACTGACTTTTTTCTCTACCTCATTCAGGTGGTGTTTTAGACAACTGCACCAACCAATAAGATGCAAGAGCTTGAGAAGGTCCACCCCGTTTTTTTTTTTTTTTCTCGTCTTTGTGAAAAACCTGCCACACCTTATCACGCGGAATGATCTTATTACCAAGAAAGGTGAATGTAATATTTTAAAACTATAAAAAACGCAGGTTATATTCTTAAAACGAATACGGTCAAAAATAGATTCACTATTAGCACAACAGAGTTACCGTTTTATGTAGTTCAAAGACAATGAAAAAGAGTTTCATGTAATATTTATCTAATCAGGGCCTTGTGTTCATTATTTGATGAGTCTCTGCTGTAATTTGTTCATTTTTATCCTCCCCTCGAGAGCGAACCGCATTCTGCATTAGACCAAATTGCTTTCATGAGCTCCTTAAACAAGTTCCTTTAAAAGAAATGTATTTCACAACTGTGGCAAGAAAGAAAGTGCATGTGCTGTTTGTTTAACATTTATATCTGTATGCATAGGATATAATCCCCGTCTTATTAAAATAACTCAGATGAGACAGTGTTTTGTTTCATCTTGTGAAGACTGATTTGTTCTTTGAGCTGCATCCAAACATCTTACTTGAGTTTGAAATGCAAGTAAATATCCGGCTTTCAAACTTTCGTGAGAAACGGTGTAATGGCCGACATCCTGCGCCGTGAAAGGAGAGACATTTTGAATGGCATTCCTCTCCTTCACAATGGCAGGGTCGAGGTTGGGGAGGGGTAGGTGGGAACAGCAGTGCTGACACATTCCTGAGGGCTGCACTGAGCCTCACCTGACGAAGTATTCCTCTCTGGGGAACATTCGTTTAGCCCCAATCTTCTTTATGTGTGATTTTATTGACAAGTACACCGGTATCTTTGACTTATGAGCTGTTGTTCCCCAGAGACAGGCTGTGTTTTATCTCAGTGTTTGGTGTGGACCAGATTGCTCAGGACAGTGAGACTTGTTCAGGGTAATCTTTAGGGCCACTTGAAGGTGATAAATGAAAAACGAGCCTGTAAAAACATACTGCTTAGAGCAGCTTTGGATTTGGGTAACTAGACAAACTGAAAAAGAGTTTTTGAGATCGGTTTGTAGCACCGCTGGTTGAATTGCAAGGTGGCCTATGTGTTATGATTGTGTTGTTTTGCTTCACCCCTTTCTAAAATCTTTTCACTGAGATTTTGCCACATTAGCAGCTTTTACTAAATAGAGCAAATTATTTTTTTTAAAGTCTGAGAAGCTGGATGTTGTTAAAAGCTTTAAAGATCAAAAGTAGATGTTCCAGTCTTTCTTTCTGTGTTGATCCTGGTTGTTGGTGAATAAAATTTGACATCAGCCACACCCATGCTGTTAGTGAGTTGTGCAGTCAGATTTTTCATAGTGGACTGAAAAATAAAAGGCTTCTGTTTTTGTGTAGATGATTTGTGAAACAGTATTTAAGTCATGCACATTATTTTATTGATCAAACAAGTCTCTGTTTTCCCCAATGTGCAAAGTGTTTTTCACACTTTGCAGGGATGTTTGGAGTGAAATTGAGTCTGTATTGGCTGCTGACTTTACCAAGTTATTGGTCATTGAAGCTGCACATCAGTTTTTTTCAGAAAAAGCAAAGGAACCTATTCTTACGTCAAATTGCAGGATGCAATTAATGGCCATTGTGTTTTCCTTAGTCCAATATATTTGTAGAAACTACATATAATGATTTTATTCTTTAATACATTTTTTATTTTATTCAATATAGTTATGTCTGAATTAAATAGCTACATCATTCAGAATCTGCAGGATCAGCTAACTACTGATTTAAAACGTATTCTGAAGTTGCTTTTAAAGTTTTAAGGAAAACCACACCAGGTCAGGACCTGGAATTAATCAAAAAATAATGGAGTCAAAATTATTATATTTAGCTCATGACTTTGTTTACAGCTAAAGTAACAAAAGAAAAAAAACAACAAAATATTGCAAATGGCTATCGGATTGTAATGACATGTTTACATCTCACTGGCTTTGGTACTACCTGAATAAAGCAACTCCCCCCAAAAAAACTTGCAAAATAAATTAGTTTTGGGTCTAATTCAGTCCCGTTTTTAACAAAAATACAAATTGTGTTGCGTTTCCTTTTCTCCAATGTCCACATTTGTTGGTCAAATGAGGTGGTAGAAGAACTACCTTAGAATCCAGCAAAATGTCTAAGTTCTCCTTGAAGTTATGCCACAAAAGGTGATGATTTAAGTTACCGAACTTTTAATCTAAAATGTAAATTTTTTTAGTTGGTGATTTTCTTATGCTTTCAAACATATATTTTACGGATTGTGGTACATAAAATGTACAAACCACATTAGTTTCAAACTCAGAATATCTACGCAAGTTAAATGCTCACAAACACCTAATGTACTGGTGGCATTTTCCAGTACTAAAATCCCTGAAGGCAACATGCACAGAGAGCAATGGCTCCGTTGCAACATGTCACAGTGAGGAATGTGAGCTTCAACACACTAATCAGACATACAGAAAGCTTCTGCAATGGTACATCCATATGTGTCAGAGTAACAAATGTCTTTACTGTGACCACAGCTGCAAAAATCTGCATTTTATGACAAACTGCAGAGTAACAGTGTCTTAGTGAACAAAAACGCTTCTCCTTGTTATTAATTTATCTCATGCAACTTTTGGCAAACTAAGCATTAAAGCCAAATTTAAATGTAATTATAATTGAATTTGTACTTTTCCAAAATAACCTTCATATGCTTTTTATAAATATTTGCTGAGATAAGACGAAGCCACAGATGGCTAAAATCAAAGCATGAGTTTAAATTTACTTGGGAAAATTGATGCATAATGTATCATATTGAGGTGACATGTATTCAAAACTATGATTAGTAATGTCATGCATAAATGTAAGAGATGCCTGCTGCTTATTCATGTAGAAAGAATCAAGCTAAATTATGAATACGTTTCATATTGTTTGCAACAACAAAAAAAACCATCTCAAAATAACAAAATGAAAGAGTTTTTCCATTCTTAAATGCTGGATTTTACTTCAAAGGCTTCTGTCTTTGGGAAAATTTTAATATTTTTGTTGGAGGTTTAGGGATGCTGGTCAGGAATCTGCCCAGAGGTGGTTTCTCTTCCTCGACATCCACCCCCCCTTTATCTCCTTTTCTGACGCCTCATTGGCCATTTCTCTTCTGATGTGCCTGGCTAGGAATGCGCCTACCTTCTAATGCAGTTTTGTGTTGAAGCAAATTGACAATGAGGAGCACCATCATCGTTTTGCAGCATAAATATTTCATTCCCTATTTGGATGCAGATCCGAAGTGTCTCACACGGAATACAAATTGGCTGTCAGAACGGGTTGAATATAACTCAGCCTATGTGCGAATATGATTTGTGTGAGCTCAAGACAAATATGGTGCAAATTTGATTAGGTCTTATTGGGAATTACTGTAAAACAACTGAATGAAGAATAAATGATTTTTTATTAAAGATAGTAATATTAACTATTATAGGCAGCTGCAAGGTTTAAGTTTATTAAAGTTTGAACAATATTTTATTTGAAAAAGCTGTTAATTGTTAATGTCAGCCTTACTCAAAATGGACAAAAAAACTAAAGACAATTTAGCTGACAAGTATAAAACTAGGCTTCTGTATTTAACTTAATGATTTATTGGGAATTCTTTATTTGTGAGACAAAGAACAAGCAAACTTTATTTAAAAAATGGAAAAAAGGTTTGTTTTTCTTAACACTAGCAGCCTGATAATGCTAGCTACATACACTTCAATAACACAGAAGTCTTGCTTTGTTAGGATTAAGCATGCAGATGTTAAATACAATGCAAGAACTCAAAGACATCAACAATACCCTAATAATAACATTTCTAGAATTTCCAAAGAAATTGAGTCTTTCATTCAGCGGAAGAAATTATTATTCGCTAATATAAAAAATACATGACAGACATTGATCGTACCAGGAGTTGATGTCCCAGCAAATTCACTCCAAGGATCAGCCTGCAAAAACCCAAGATTTCAGACTCTGCAGGCCTTATTCAGCATGTTTAGTGTTCTTCACACTCTTAAGAGGAATAGACTGAACAATTGCAGCTCCTGTGAAAAGGGTTTGATGAATAAAACATTTCCGCTTCAAAAAGATTATGGTATTATGGCTAAAGGGGAATGCATATTGCAGTGCGTCATTCCAGTAGCCACTGGTCAGTTGGTGCCTTAATGTACGTGCATTGAACACATTATGCTGAAGAGCACTGAGACTAAACAGATGGACTGCAGTTGTAAATGGGTTAGAAAAGGATAGTGCCACAACCTGCAGTGTCAGCCTGCAGCCTGACTCCAGAGGTGTGGGAACTGGGATGCACTTCCTATTTTGGACAGATTAGACCAAAGTTGATCCGTACCAAGTTTGGGGGAAATGAAACAAAAACTAACATAATCCATCAACATAAATAAGTAATAAAGGCTACAAAGCAAGGGTGTAGAGGGTGAGAATTTGGATTTAAGTCTGGGAATCTTCCAAGCATTGAGCCAACTAAGAGCTGCTCTCTATACAGAAGTATTAAAGTCAAATATGAGGCCATCTTTCCGACAGCTGAAGCTCGACACACACAAAGTCATCTAAAGCAAATACAGCAACTAATCTAAAGTGAAGTGTCTGAAAGGAAAAAAAAATCAAGGTGACTCAATGCTCCAGAGAAAGTCAAGGACTCAATGTGATTGAAACGGCATAGATGTAGAGATGGAACTTAAGAAAAAAAATACAGAAAAAAATAATTGCCAACCTCATGTTTGAACCAAAATTCCTTCACAATAATGAGAGAAACTGATAAAATCAGACAAGAAACAACTCATTATGCTTAAATGTGGCTCTGCAAGTTTTTGAGTCACAGGGTGTATTTGGTTTTTCCCATGACTGTATTCACCTTTACCAAGGCAAAACATTCAAGCGTACAGTAAAAGCTGATGAACACTTCTCCCATTACTAAGAATGTTTAAAACTGAGGTGAATTGCTTAAAAAATGTATGATACTTTAAGCACAAGTTAACAAAAATCACATACATTTGGGACAAGAGTCACTGGATGTCATCTGGTTTCTACTCATGACTGCCTGTAGATTAAGACGGCATAAAACAGTTCCTCATTTGCATAACAGTACAAACCTTGTCGCCCAAAATGAATCATTTGGGGCAGGAGTAAGCTGGATAATTCTTCTATTCATGTGTGAGACAGGGGGTCTGTCAGTACCCTGTGTTTATGCACTTCTCTCACTGACACAGAATGCTCGGTAATAACAGTGGTGGGATGGCATCCCAGCAGGAGTCATTGAAAAGCTCCTATTTTGCTGCAACATTGTGCCTCCGCCCGATGAGTTTGGGAGCTTGAATGGCTAGTCATTGCTGTTACTGCAACACATGAATCCACACGCATTGTATCTGGTTTTCTCTTTGTTGTAAGAAAACCTACAATGTCTGTAGCCATTAAGATGTAAAATAAGAAATTGTTTCAGTTTGTGTTGCTACATTTACGATCACATAGTTTCTGGTTTCTTTCAGTGGGGAATACAAAAGCTTCTTGAACACTCCCTGGATTTCTCAAAGCAGGCTGCAACCATACCAGGGAACGGGTCTGGGCTTGTTTTCTGCTCAGAATACCTGTCTGGTATTTCACTAAGCCTCCTCTCCCAAAGAAACTATGGAAATTCCAGCAGGCTGAAGGTGTCGATTAGCCCTGCTTTATTCTGAGTGGGAGCCTATACGGCTTCCGTGTGATGGGATGGGGACAGGTGTTGTTGAAAGGTCAACACTCCTTTGTTGACAAAGGTGAGACAGACATGACCACCCCCCTTTTGATTAGCTAGTCCATTAGTTAACCTGGTCACACAATAGAGCAGACATGGAGAACCTGGGTCAAATATCGGACTGTTGGAATGTCCCCCTAAAGGTCTGAAGGGCCGATGATGATTTAGGTTGTGTCTTTTTGCAAACTCATACTGCCTTGGAAATTTATTCAATTAATCACAATCCAACTACAAACCTCAATGGTATTTTATGAAAGAGTACAAACACGTTTTCTTAAGAAGATATGACATACATTTGTATTTAACCATATTTCTAAGTAAAATCCAATTCAACCTTAAGTAACTTTAAGTAACCGGTTGCAATTTAGTCTCACTGGAAACTGAATTGTTCTGTGAAGGCCTTTAGAGGTTTGCTAGAGAACATTGGTGAAAAAGAAAAACATCAAGATGACAGAAAAACACATTGGACAGGTCAGAGATGACTTAATGGAGAACTTTAACGAATAATTAGGTCATAAAACAATATGTCAGGCTTTAAAAATCTCATGGAGCACTGTTCAGTCTATCATCTGTATGATAGAAAGAGGACATTAATAGCAGCTTGAGAAGCTAAGGTGAGGAAATCAACAAGACAGCTATTAGTTCTGAACTCCACAAATCTGTTCTTAAAAAAGATGTTTTGTAAGACCAGGTAGGAAAACATTAATCCCTACAAGGTTCTTTGACAAGATGAAAGATATATATTTTTGGCTACTTTGCAAATAAGATCAGACAAAGAGTTTTAGTTTGTATGTGCAAATCTGGTGGAACATATTCTAAAGGACTTGCAGCTGTAATTGCTCTGAAAGGTGGTTCTACAATGTACTGACTCAAGGGGATGAATACAAATCTACTATGTCAGTAAAAAAGTGTTTACTTATGCAAACACTTTTCAGATTTGCAAAAGTAAAAACGTGTCAATATACTTTACTACTCTTCTTCTTTTGTAGTAAAAAATGCTTTTGTTCCAAATTTATTTTGTCTATAACTTTGTTTATTCTTACATAACACTACGTTGAATAATGTAAGAATAATGACATGCATGTTTGAATTTTGTGATTGTAATAAGACAGAAAATGGAAAAATTCAAAGTGCGTAATTACTTTTGCAAGGTCCTGTGCAACTGCAATCTTATTATAGGAACATGAGTTTTTAAAACATGTCCAATCTAGCAAGCATTTTAACTAGTATCTTGAATTCAAGTGTGCCTCCAAAGTTTGTAATGAAAAGTTTAGTAAATGATCTTTTCTCTATGCGATTGATTTTTGTTGGCTTTGGCTAACCCCTCTTTACAGGACCTCTGTAGCTTGACTCGGTTACTCACTGCACTTCCCAAGAGGTTACTAAAGGCAAATTTAAATTTCTTGACCTCTAAAGGAAAAAGGTAATCCAGAGACAAAAGAAATGGGAAGCAAGGTGTAATTGAGTGCACACTGTAACAAATATCTTTCTGTAAAGGTTATTTCGTGATTTGCTGTGAACAGTTTATAACACTCTACACTATGAATACAAAAGTGATCTGTTTGAGCTCAACAGAGACTAACATAGTTTTCCACTTTAAACAGAGGTTAGATTAAAATGTTATAACTGATTTACAATTAAAATCAATATTATAAATAACTTTAAAAATAAAAATTACTTGTTTCTTCATATAAGAAAGAATATTGCAATATTTATTCACATTTTTTATGTCGAACGACTACGTAAAGGAAAACAATTGGGTCTAGAATATGAGGCTGATCAGAACTGATAGTCTTTCTACAATGAATAATTTGATTATTTTAGGATTTACTCTCCTTCAGTATTTCATTAGTATGGTCATAAGTTGGGGGGGAAAAGCATTTTCTTACTCTGCTCCGTCAACATGGAAGAATAAAGCAGGATCTGAAGCTATCCACTCTTATTCCTGTGGACATTTCAAATATCTTTAGGACAGAAAGAGAAATCTTCTTCTGAAACTTGCCCTTCTTATGGCTCATATTTTATTAGCTTATTTAATTGAGCCAACTCTCTTAATTACTTGTTTGTGTTTATAATTTTTTGTTTTATCTAAACAGGTTTGTCTTGTAAATGAGATTTTGCAACCTGCATTAAGAAAGGTTAAAATAAAATCTATTTTTATTTGTTTTGGAGATAGAGCCTAAAAAATTATGGAAAATGTACTGAGATCGAATGCATGATGACAAATTTGAGAATAAGTACACCAAATAAAGAATCGTGCCATCCATCCGTCCATAGAACATAGGCAGCACTCTTTCTTTTTACAAAAAGCAATGCCCCGATTCATCTATCTGTCTCCTGCTTCATCCCACCATCATTTGCGGACAAGGCATCAAGCTACTTAAACCCCTCTGCCTGAGGCTAAGACCATTTCTGGTTGAAAACTATGGCCTAAGACTTACGGTAACTGATTCTGATCCAGGGTAATTGACACTCAGCTGCGAACGTCTTTGCATGTTGAAGGTTATGGACAGGAAAGGTCAAGAGAACCACAACATCTGGAAAAAAAGAAAGCAAACGAGACGCTGAGGTTCTCCAGCTAGACGTCAAAACCAAGATCGAAACATGAAGAAACCCTGGAGATCAAGTCCGACTGTCCTTTTTCCTCCCACATTTCTTTACTTAGTTTTGATTGCATAGTTTTGATTTCAGATTTTGTTGGTATTTCCATATTTTGGTTGCAGTGCATTAAATATAATTTGTCCTTTTCACACTTTTACAATTATGCATATTACAGTTACAAGTTCTGTCAAATTCAAACAGGTCACAAAACTGGCTGACTTGTTTGGCTTCTCTAATAAGTTCATACCTGTGCCGTTGCAGCTGCATAGTTTACAACCAAAGATAAATCATATGAAGTCGGATCAACAAAATATTTTACATTATTTAAGCAGTGCTCTGCTCTTCAAATTCTGTAGGGCTACAAACTGACTAACGTGATTATCAGAAAACCCGATTTAAGCTACAACTTTTGGACAAGTCAAAGTGTGTGTGTAAGTATTATGTTGTACCACGGAAAAAGTTGCTATTATCAGAAAAGATGAGGGTATTTCGTCTCGCCTTTACTGCTGCTACCTACATTTCTGTTTTTCTCATTGCCATAAGTGTTGTGTTGGTTCAGTGACAAAAATCGAAAAGTAAAAAATTAAGTACGTTTCCCTCCAAATTTTTTTTCATCTTTTAACAAGTCTTGAAGCTTATAATGAATGTTATGGTCCTGGTCATGTTCCTTCTTGCTGGGTTGCATTTAAAGTATTTTTTCAAAGGTAATAATGACCACTTTGTGTTCAACATGGTTCTGAGCTTGTGGTGAACCCTGTTTGTGTGCCACAGTTATTGGCATTTACCCTGCTGTGATCAAAACTACAATGTTGTTAAGAAATTCTGCCCTTTGATCAAGTTGACATAATCATCTGTGCCAACCGGAAATAATTTACACTTAAATAACGTTTTGTTAAAGAGAGAGAAAAAAGGAGAAAGATGGAATAGTCTGCCTTTGTAGCTTCTGAATGCATGATGGAATTACCACACAAGTTATGTAAAAAATGGAGGAGGTGTGAAGAACATTCTCAGTGTAAAGCTGTTTTCTTTGTTTTTATTTTTGCCACGGCAAAAACAGCGGACATTAAAATAACAGCCAACTGTTGACGTGACTTTCTATAGGTGTTGAAGGTTGTTTAGTGGAGAATCTGGTTTATTTTCACCTCTTGAGGCTGTTTTTTTTTTTTTTTTTCTATCAAACTGAACCTCATTCTGGGGAAAAGTCTGTTTCTAATCTATAAAACTGTTTCAGATAAGTGAACTGTTAAAAACTATGCCTAGCTTAACTTTATTACTTAATTAGATCTGGACAAAGAGGAGGTCATATGGACCTGTTTTGCTCAAGGTCAAAGAGTTACAGAATTATTCAACATTAGCCAAGCTGACTATGATATGGCCGCAGTTTTTCAAATTTTTTGGTGACCTATTAAAATAGAGTGAATGCGTTATTAAGTAGAAACAATCAATTTTAGTTGATCGTGCAAACGCTACTAAAATGAAAAATATTTGAACTGTTTTAATTAAATCATGCTAAGCAAATCAAATTAAAAGAATACATTAATGTAAAACTGAATTTATATAATTTATGGATGTGTGCTGACACACTGATTTTATTTTTAACAGGTTTTCAAACTCTGTAAATGTGCAGTAACTCTTTCATGCTTTCACATTCTTTGCAAAAATATTACTTTTATAATATGCTGGATATTTCCTATTACTTCAGATGTACAGTTGTGGCGAGGGCCTTTTCCTGATGCCTAGAAAATGCATAATCTCAACACCAGAATCAACTTTTAACCACCAATCTTTAAAGTAAATGCTTACATTTGCACAGCATAAAGGCGGCAGAGATCAGTGCTGTATGCGTCAGCAAAATTACATTACTTTGACAAAAAATATGTAAATAAAAGCAGCGGATCACATGATTAAGTATGCAGTTAAAGAAGTTTGTCCAGAGGGAATTACAGTTTTGATTGGATTTAGCAAGCAGTTTCGATTTTTCAGCCAACAACTGAAACCAGTTCATAGTTTCAGTGTCCACAAGCCCAAACAAGCTTTGAACATTCAAAGCTCGTACATGTCATTCCCTTTGTCCTACACAGACACGCTTCCTGAATGAATGTGGTAGAAAATATGGTTATGTTGCACTCTTATGTTTGTTGTTCATCAATAAATTAAGAAATAAGAATCTTCCTTTGTGTTGTAAAATGCATTTTTATTATAAAAAGTAATAAAGATTTAAACTGTATAGCTTTTGACATCATGATAAAATGTTCAATGAAAATGTGCATTTTTATTGTCATTCTAAGTAAAACTTTCTTAAAATACATAAATTAGGCAATGTAGACCTGTGTCTAAGCAATGTAAAAATGGGATTAAAAGGTTGAATTCCTAATCCAGAGCCTTCAGTATCTGGAGATGAAGCAAATCCTCTACTTTTAAATTTCCTTTGCGATCTCTGCCGTGATGATGGACTCTACATTCTTAAAGCCTTCTACACGCTGAGTGAACTGAGGAGTCAAAGTGCTCCTCCACCTCCTCCATGTGTTAACTGCAAAAATGCTCCATCAGAAACCATCAACCAAAGCCAGGAGGAAGGTCTTGGTGTTCAATCATCCTTGTGGACGTGCTCCTCACAACCTCCACCTTTCGCTCTGCTATGCTACAACTGGTTCACTACAAGGGAGCCTGCCAAGAAAGCATAGGCTAGTTAGCATGACTGAAGACAGCGGATAAACAGTTTTCTGTGTTTTTCCGCTGTTAGCACATTTAGCAGCATGCACATGATGATGATTGGCAGCGCTACGACGCTCCTCCTGGCTGTGATTGCTTGTTTTTGACCGGGAGCGGGGTATTTCTTCAGAAGGTTGCTCAGGGAGGCAGTAGAGGAGCTAATTTTTTTTTCCACATATTACACCTTTATAATATGGTAACAAATATGTGAAAAATATATTTTTTATATAAAGCTCTGACACCATGGCAACTAACACATATTGGTCTCCGAAACATTGCACCAAATCAGTCATTGATTGCAATGTTGGAGAAATTAATTTTTCCTATTACAATTGTGAAACTCCAGTTCAGAAATTTATAGTTTATCTGTTAAATGTTATTCTACCTAAAGAATTTATAGAAACGTAATTTCTAAATTGGACACTTGGAAATTAGATGCTGGTGAAATCCCAGCTTCTTTTTCTCTGAATATAACATGAACTGCAGAATGAGTTTCTGCTGTTTAAAAATAAGCACACTCCTGGGCTTTACATATTTATTCGGTAGCAAAGGTTGGATAAAACCTCAGTGAAAGCTAAATTATGTATCAACGTCTAACGCTGATTTGCTTGCTTAGGCCGAGCTCTCCAGATGAGATGTGGGCAACAGCGATGGCAGATGTATGACTCTGGAAGTTGCCATTTATCATGCTGAAGTGTGTGTGGCCCCAGTCGATGCTTACTGGATTATATTAGGATAACAACAGAGTTCTGGTGTTTACCATTTGATTGAAAGCACAGCTGTCAAGTCTGTGATAAATATTCATCCCATGGCCTTTTTAATTCAATTGTTGTGGAGCCCAGAATTAATGGAAAAAATTCTGGTCAAGTCCAAGATACATTGTTGAGTCATGGCATTTGGCTGTATAGTGAAGCAATCTCGGGTAAAGGAGTGTTTCGGAGTCTGTTATGACCTGCAGCATGTCTACTTAGATTTTCTCGGAATTAAATTATGTCGACTAACACATCACTGACAGATTCATTTCCCAGTTATGCAATCATTAAAAGGATGCATATGCTATTGGTTTTTTTTAAACCTTCCTTTAAAAATCTCCGCCCCATCTTTCCTGCCATCTCCCAGTTGGAATTTTCCAGTGGTGTTTCTGCAGAACTGGAATGCAGACAGGCTGAAGCTTGTTTCTGGCTCTCACAATCTCCAGAGAAAGTGCCTGTGCAAACGGGCTTAGACATAAGAAGAAAATTACCCGCAGAGCAAAACTTTCATCAGGGTGTAGTTTGGGATAATCAAAGTTTAAGGAATTTAAAAAGTATTTAGACCACATGAATTAAAAATAAGGTCTTATTTATGATTCATAAACTTTAAAACAGGAGAAAGGCAAGAAAACAAGCGAATGGTTTTCAACTCCTACAACATTTTATGTTTTACCACCAACTTTTTTGCATTGTATTGGGACTTTACGTGAGACGCCAACATGGACTAACACGTCATTGTGAAGTTGAAAGTAAAGGATACATGGTTTCTGTTGCATTTAGAGTTGAACATTTTGCACAATTTTCTTCCTAGAATAGCTCACACTCGTCAGTTTTCAAGTCTTTCCACAGATTCTCAATTGGATTAGGGTCTGGACTTTGAATGGACCATTCTCACACATGAATATATGTGAGAATCTAAGCAATTCAGTTGGCTACAGCATGTTACTACCACCACAATGTTTCACAGCCCCTAACTGATGAGCCTAAACTTTAGGTCTTATTATGGCTTTCTTCCAACAAAGGCTTATTCTTGCCACCAGATTTCTGAACAGCACAGGTATTATCTTCCTGGGTCCCCTCTAAGGCTTTTCTTGCCCAGCTGTTTAGTTTACGAGGACAGTCATGTTTTGATATATTTGCAGTCGTGCCATAGTTTTTCCTTTTCTGGAAGACGGTTTGAACAGAGATCTGTGAGATGTTAAAAACTTGGGGTTAGCTGTTTTAAAGCCTTACCTTTCTTTTAACTTATCCCTGACTTTACTGGTGTGTTCCTGGGTCTTAACAAAGTTTTTTCCCCATATCTGAGGCCTTCGCAGAACAGCTCTGCTAACTATAGTGCAATATCAGATGTAATCTATGTAAAAAAAATTAGGTAGTAAGTTGTTTGTACTGGATTTTATTCTGCAGGGGTATAAGAGCAAAGAAGCAAAAACTTTTGGAGCTCAAAATGATGCACTATGTGTTGGCCTACCATAAAAAATACCAATAAAAGACATTTTTAAAATACAAATGCTGCTAAAATGACATGACAGCATAGAGAAAACTTAAGTAATCATAAGTAGAGGACAGTAAATGTCTTTCATTTGTATGAATATCAGAGTGCTAATCCTTAATTCACAAATATTCACTTTCTCAAGTTTACCAGCATGTCAAGCTGTTGTGGAATGAGGATCAGCAGAGTCAGAACGAGGTTTTAGCAGAAAGCTCAGACGCAGCTCTATGCATACGTCAGGCTGACTCACAAATGAAGCTTTAGCTTTCACCTCTTCCACCACCTCCAATCCTCACAATCTGGAGGATCCAACTGAGGTCACTGCAAGAATTTGGCAGGGGAGAGGACGCCTTTATTTTTCCTTGAATGATGCTGACACAGGGCAACATGAGCTGCAGCTTTGTAGAGCTGCTTGTCCTCTGTGATCAACTCTGGTTAAGACACTGGGCCCGGCTGCCATTGAAACCTTATCCAGAAACTGATATTTTCTTTGAACTGGAAAGGTAATACACTTTTCCCGCCCGGAGTTTCGGTACAAGTTTGGACCTCTCTAGTCTTTCTGCTTCACAAATACTTTTCAAAATGCATACGTGCAACATATTTCCACAAAAGAAATGAGATGTCTGACAAAAGTGTAACTCCTTTTGGTGGTATATTGACGACTATTACCTGCTTTAATGGCAATTTAGATCAGCACAGAGCCTCAGATTAAGCAAAGGTTAGTGTAGACTTGGTTAATACGATACATAGACAGCAAAATTTATCTTAAAGTCCCCAGTTTAATAACAATAGAGCAGGGTGTATTGGAGTAGAGCTTCACCAGGCTATATTTCTTTGAACAAAGAGACAGGCAGCAGTCTTGAGCGCCATCTGCTGAGACATGTATAAATATTTGTGAAAACTAAACCCTTAACCAGGTGTTTAGATGTGCTTCCTGGATGACATCCACAGTCTGGAACAACTAATGATGATCAAACATATATATATATATATATTTACATTTCTTTACAGCTTATGAGCAAAATAAATTAAACTTTATGACTACAGTTGAGATTAGCATATTTTTGGTTAGCTCTTACAAAGTTATGAGTTATCTGTTATCAGTTAAAGCATTTTTCATGTGAAAAAGACTTTCAAATAAAACTGACTCACCATTTACTATGTTCAAGGTTCAATGATGTTCTAATAACCTAAAACGTTCAGGACTGTATCCTCTTCATTTCTTTTTGAAGACTGTACACACAACCACAAACAGTCTTCAGTAAATGTCTCTTGTTCTGTTCAGTTTCTTTTCACAGAGAAAGAAACTGAACTGCCTGCTTCCACTGTTTTGAAATGTCTTGTTGATAATTTGTTTAAGAACATGTCTTCTTTCAGGTCCAGCTATTCACATAAAGACAAATTTACAGGAAGTTGCTAAAGTTCTCCTGTTTCTTACATTTGAATGTAGAAATTATTATTAAGTGGTGTTAATAGTGTTGGCCTATAGCTGCAGTCACATATTTCCAATGAACTTGCCCTCAAAGCGTATTATGGTGTGTCATGGTTCACGGCTTTGAGAACTGCATCTGGTCGCTCACAAAACGTTAAAGGGGTAAAAAAAAAAGACTTACATCTCATAAATTCTCCTTTTTTAAAGGTACTTCTTAAATGACTTTGGAGAAATAAAAAGTGCAATGTTCTATTCTGATAGAGGAGTAAAAGTACTCTGCACAGTTAAGTAAATGTACCATCCAGGACTCAATAGGTCATTGGAATAACAGCTTATGTTAAACCTGACATTTTGTGGAATTTGTCTTTCATTTCCCTCTATTTTAATGTCAGTAACTCTCCTGGAAATTTCTTACCATTATGTCTGAGGGCTTAATAGTTCTTTCATTTGATTACAATTCATAGCAGGTTCACACTGTGTTCCAGAAGAAATGTGAAACGAGCCCCTTTTTAAAAGTTCTCACACAGTCTTCCATTTTTTTGACATTTAATTTAATTTTGCTTTTAACTCACCCTGATCCACACTTGACACAGACTGTGAACACAGTGTGGACCAACTGAACCAAAATTTCACAAAGGGCACTCATTACTAACATCAAACAAAGGATATTTCAGCCTTTTTCCTACTTCAGTTATGAGAAAGTGAGTTGAATAAATGACAAAACATTAATTCCAATGAATTTACTATAAAATTATATAACCTAACGTATAATTTTACTGGAAATGGCACTTCATTGATTTTATCCACCTGTTTTACTTTGATTACGTTCACTTCTTATTTGGCATAATTCTGCGTCTATGTGACTTACCTTATAGTTATCAATCTGCAGTACAACAGAGCTGGTTTCCTCCAAATACTTGATGGTTCTCTGCTCAAACAAACTTCCCTCAGATTGATTTATTACCTCCTACGCCTGCCAAGTTCTGCTCCTGTCAGTTAATAACAATTTTTGTGCGTAAAGTTTTGCAGCAGGGCATATCTAAAACTTTCCTGGCTTGAAGGCTGGAGTTGATCACTTTTACTCTAGGACTTTCTGCTGAGTTTATTCTACTATCTTGTCGTTATGAATACTTAAAATAACAGCTGACTTAGTTATAACCATGCAATCGTAGATGTCAAGGCAAATGAAAAAAATTAGGGATAATCCAGTCATATGTATTGGATTGGGGCCAGTTTGAGGCCTTTTTGTGTGACGGGTCTCATAGTCATGACACTGACTGGTTATTAAACTTGACAAAATGTTTAAAAAAGGAGAGTTTGTACTTTCTGCTCTTTCGGAGATTGTTCTGAGTGAGATATGACAGTGACGAAACGTTGCGCGGTGGTGCGTGCCGCACTGACTGACTTTATGTAGTAGCTGTAATTCCTAAAATAAAATAATTATTTATTTAGACAATGTTTTCTTTTAGCCCGAAGAAAGCCCCAACATGTTCTATTTAACTTCTATACACCAGAGGGAATCCCTAGCTGTTCCTATGGAACCCTCCAGTGCATATTAAGGCATATTGTATTTTAATAAAAACACTTCATTTTATCAGAGGTGGGTAAGTAACTGGCTGCGTTTACACAGTTACATTTACTGGAGTAACTTTTTTTCAAAAGTACTTTCAAGAGTAGTATTACAGCATAATTTTTACTTTTAGTTGAGTATTACTAAGTATCTATTTATGTCAAATTTCTGGATACTCTAACTTCTGTGAGTAACTTTATTTAATGTAGAACAAACATACACCAGACTCAGACCTGTAGTTTATGTTTAAGTGAGACCTCTTGTTTGTACAAAATGTTTGTTGTGCTGTTATTTTCTATCTGCTGAGCCTGTTATGCCAGTTGGGGGTCAATATAAGGTAAACAATATATATTGTTACTGGAAGCTCATTACCCAGTTCTAACCCACCACCCACAACTTAAGTTTTTTTTTGGCGGGTAGGGGATGAGAAGAAACTTTATAGTTGGAACTTTTGAAACCTACAAATGGTTTGTGCAGTGTGAGAGTGGGCGAATCAAGTGATGGTATTTTCTCCAGCCGGGAGAGACACATAAAAAGAATGTCGGCAGTATTATTTCAGAAACCGAGTTGACGTTATTGCAGTTTTATGTGTCATGGGAAATCATTGTGTCCTGGGCTGCAGAAAATGATTATTGAGAGCTAATAGCCTGCGATGTTTGATATAAGGGAAAGTACAGACAGAATCACTCATAGCACCTCAGGGAATAAATTAAGGGTGAGGGAGAGTGCGGATATGAGGCTTCTCTGCAGAAAAAGAATCTTTATTACCACCTGCCTGGCTTTGTTTTTTGTCATTACTGGGACACAAAAAAATTTCATGCTGTACAGCTGCTTGAGAACTCAATTCCCCGACTCCGGTGGAATGAGCACTGTCTACGGGCTGCGGTATTTACTGAAGCCAATACATACGGCAAATATTGACTTGTGAAATGTGGAGGGAAGCCATAGTGCCTGCAGACTCCTGGGGCAAACTGCAGTATTACCTCATTTCTTTTGCCATATGTTTGACTTATCAAGTCCGCTGTCCTTTCATTATACACCTTGTGTTCTCTGGTGTATAGAACTAAACAAGGTGAAAATCTGCTTTCAGCAAACTAGATCATACATAATTTACTTCTTTAACGCATACAGCTCAGTGGTCGCTGGTGTCAGGTCACAGAGCCTCCTACCTTCTCGTCCCCAAGGCAGGCAGAAGATTTCTCTTTTACTGACCTTCTACAGGGCTGGGTACTGTTATGTTGTAGAGAAAAGCTGTGTGGTCTCAAGAGGCCTACCTGCCTCTGGGCGTGCTTATCAGCAGGAGAAGCCATGGAGCTATTTTCCTATATCCTCCCTTGAAGGGCAAATCCAGGGGTGTCTGCACAGGTAGGACTAACTAGGAAGTATGTGAAGTTACAAGATTACAGACAGAGAGAATACATTTAAATAAATTAACATGCAAAATGATCAAAAACTGAATAATTTATCATAATTTTACATGCTAAATTATGAAGTTAGTTCTGTAATCAAGAAGCTCTGTACTGAAACATAACTAAGGTATGTTCAGGAGTTCTGTGATTTAATTAGAAGCTAAACATGCCAGTTAGTTGTCATCCCACTCTTAGCTATTTCTGTACAAACAAGAGCCTTATCATGTAAAGTAGAACCAGAACTATAACGTATGTTTAGTAGTACACCAGTGTGCAGCTGCAGCAGAGCTGTGTTTCTTTCTTCTTTGACCTTAGAAAAGCTTCAACATCTGTAGCAGAATAAATACATTTTCTAAAAATTGATGATTTTATATTTGTATTATTTTACATCTTTAGCATTTGTGAGATGGTTTATAAGATATAAACACACAAAAGAAAAGAAAAACAACATAATTTCTAAAACGAACTATGAAATAAGAGCCTCTGTAGAACAGATAAAACCCCAAGCACACTAATGGTCGACTATTCACTTCAAACAATTTCATGCGGTTGGGAATATACACCCTTCTTGTCTGTTGATGCATATTCTACACATACCAATATATTAACAACACGTTGCTGAAATGGTGGTAGTACCACGAATAGTAGTCAACCATCTGGCATCTGTCTCTGGGAATCCACTCCTATAAATACTGCTCCTCGATGAGGGAAATGCATGACACTTGGAAGCCGCACCTGCTCGTCACACCCTGCAGAGGAGGAGGAGGAGTAGAGAGCGGGCATCCAAACGCACACCAGTCTGTGGATATGACAGAACTACATTTTGCATTTGTGTAAATATGTTAACTTCCAATTTCTTTCAGGTAATTGCTAGCCCAAGTGGGTCTGTTGCAAAAGTTAATGACTCCAAAAACTGTTTTATAAACCTTTAAACCCTTAGTATTAGATAAGTTAAGACAATAATTGTACATATGACCAGCAGATTCAGGCTTGGAGTAGTTTTTGAATTCCATTAACCTGTTGAAACGAATGATTGACCTTTGGTCTGACCTAAATCCAACAGAGATATCTGGAGGGAGTTTAAAATTAGGGTGATGGCAAGGAGGCTTCCCAGTCTCACAGAATCACTTTATTTTCAGAGTTTGACAATTTGCTGTTGCCATTCACGCTGCAGGTAGGAGTGTGATCCAATACTGAAGGATTTCCATCGTCTGTGTTAAAGTGGGTGTCATTCAAGAGTTGTGGTTGAAAACGTCCAACATCATTTCTTTTGAATGAAAATGCTTACTGTAGCTTTCTCCACTGACATTTGGCCCACCACCGCTCCTACCCCGTGCATCATCTCACAGCGCTGAAGGTCTCACCAGAGTGGCAACGGAGCGATTAGTGATTAAGTTGGAAGGTCAGGTGGAATTGATTCTTTTCCCAGTGGTACTTCCTTGCAGCACTTATACAGGGAGCCAAGAGCCAATTTGTTTTGGGAGCACAGGATTACTATTGAGACTCCCCCTTTTTCTTTCATTTCCCATATCGCCCTCTCTGGGTTTTCATCTGCTCTTTTTAACCCCGTGGAGCTGCCCAATTGGACACATCCTGCTGCTGGCTGAAAGTCAGATGAGCAATGGCTGCATAGTGGGAGATCGAGGCAAGACCCATAGAGATTGACTTAATTTAGGTCAATTACTGCATGAGATGGCACACCATAACCCGGAATGATCTCCTCTAATGATTCATTAGTGCATTAATCATCCGTTTTAACTAATAAGAGGCCACAAACAAAAATGATTTGCCTCTGGTATGGAAGGCTTTCTCGCTCTGTGGACCACTGTTGATGAAAACTGTTGGTGAATTTGTGACAGAAAAAAATGCTCTATTGTTTCTGTGTGTTTTATTCTAGGATGTGTGGTCTCTGCGGTATTCTAGACAGGAAACAAAGGCAGGCGTCATGCATTTCATGTCATGTTGACAATATTTGAGCAGCGTGAGTCTCCGTTTGACAACTTGTTCTTTTATCTTAATGCCTCATCAAGCATTGACAACAAGCTGTAATTGTGGACCGAGTGTTATGTTTTGATAAAACTGACTGACAAAGCTGACAGCCCTCACAGTGGCCGTCAGTCAAGAAGCAGCTGATGTGTTTTTATTAGGCTGAGCTGATTTCAAAAAACCCTCAAATCAAACATAAGTGTTCTTATGCATAAGTGTGAAGGAGTATATTTTAGTCACATGTGAAAAACACCAGCACAAACAAATTGGAAAGACCGAATCTGTAAACTAAACTCAAACAGATTAAAGTTACAGTGCCTTAAAAAATATTATTAAAATAATTTTTTTCAACGGATTTTATTGAGTTTGCATGAGGAAAAATTAACAAAGAGCTGCATGAACTAGAAAGAAAATTACACATTTTCCAAATTTTTAAGTCAGGCGTGCATATGCAATCAATTTGATACCCTAAAAATAAATTCTAGAGCAACAAATTACCTTCACAATTCAAATAATTAGCAAGTAGAGTTTGGTAATTTGAGTTTAATACAGGCTTAGTATCAAAATGGCTGTTTCATGAAGACGCAGACATGTAAAATGTGTCATGAAGACCATCGTCTAATAAGTGAAGCAGAGAGAGGTCGATGGTTACTCTGGAGGAGCTGCAGAGATTCACAGCTGTTAGTCATTCAAAAAGTCTGAAAGAAGAAAGCCAGGATAAAGACTCAACAAATATCTTGAAAACTGAACTTTTTGGCCCACAACCAAGGAAAAACCATATATAATTTTGACAAATAAATACATTTTATCACATACACTGACGCTTATAATTGTAATGTGACAAAATGTGAAATAGTTCAACAAGTACGAATACTTTTTAAGGCACTATTTACATATTTATCTCTGAATGTGTCCATATTATTTATCTTTCCACCTATGACTCTATATCTGATGTGTGTAGAGTGACCACAGGGACTCGAATTAGTGTGGAGTCAGTTTGTTGTTCCATCCCTTCATGGGAGGTAAATGGGAGGCACTCTGAGAAATGGGTGTAAAACGTACTATCGCTAAGCGCCTCTCCACACATCCCATGGGAAATCCAGTCACTGAACTCTCCCTCACCTTGCGTGGTTACAGCGGTCCATAGAATATATAAAATTGGCATGGCAGTGTGGTTGGGTCTGGCTTGTTTGGCCCGGTGTAGGCAAGGCAACAAATCCAGTTATGACGTACATGGCTCCTGTGTGGAATGATAATGCTGCTGTTACGATTTTGAGGGAATGTCTTCATAAATGTCTGCTCTCACGGGAGGAAGACAGCAGACGCTGGGGCCTTTGCGTGTATGGGCTCTTTTAGCCATGAATAAATTCATGGACACTCTTGTATGCCTCTGCAGCCACTGTTTGCTCATCTCGTATGCTGGAGGTTCTTCGGCCCATCCCAAGAGATGAAAGTTTGTAAACATGAATAATAATTAGGTACAGGTCGACAGGCAGGTAATCTGCATGTGAGTTCCAGAGGCGCACTTGCCTGGTATGCAGCCTGTTGGGTGGCCTTTCATTAGCATTTTGTTTGCAGTGAGACACAGGTAACGCTTTATCTCTTAGCCAGTCAAGCAGAGTAGATGATTGCTTTTAAAGGAGTTTAGACCTTGTATAAATACTGGAATTTCTTGGAGAGATTCATTGACTTTTGGGGATGCTTTACTCTTGATTAGGCATTTGCTGCTACCTCACCAGAGTTTAAAATGAGGAAAAAACAAATAAGTAATTACATAAGATGCCTACATATACAAGTAGTCACTGCAGCTGAGTTTGTACTCCAACATTTTAAAAAAATAGCAAAGCTATATAATTTCATCCAAATGTTCAACTTTATCAGACTTGTTATGAACAACTTACAAAAATGGCGCATGCTGCAGACTTGAGATGGTGAAGCCCTAACGTTTATGGTCATACTGAGTTACTGTTATATAACAATGCACCAATCCACTTTTTTCTCTCCCAATACTGACACAGATATCGGTATCTGTACCGATTCTGTTTTTCTGTTTCAACCGATATCGGTCTGATACAGAAATACAGCTGAATTGACTTTAAATGTTTCTTTTTTTAAAACACAGCCATAAATGTGTTGAATTATAAATGTATTTGATAACTCTGAACAAATAGAGCACACTTATTTACACCAATATGTTCACAAGATTGGTCAAACATGCAGAAACCACTGAATTAGACCGAATAGACCTGCCTTTATGGATTGGGCATATTGTCACCCATACCTGATTTGGAATTTATTTCAATATTAATATTGGATTGAAGCATGTCATTACACAATTGAGTAATTAGCTTTACTCTATTACTGTTATTGTAAGGTTTGATCTTGATTTGACTTTGGAGCAGGAAAAGAAATAGAACCTTTTGTTATTCTGCAGCTACATCTTCTGGCAATAACAAGGCCCTGACAGCAAACAAATCTTTGACAAGTCCCCCTCTTTGCCTGGCCCCCTTTTATAGATAGACTTAATACTTTAATCCGGATCAGGTGACAGACTCATCCTCAGTCAATAGGGTAAAGAGAATCAAATGCACGAGATGTGTGCACTTGTCCAAAGACTGGTTAAAACATGCATGCTCTGAATCTTAATCTGAAGCTCACCTTTGATGGAGGATATTGAGGAGAATTTGATATATGACACTTTATTGCACTTTGCTGCAATAAAACTGCCTTTACATTTTTGCATATACAAACAAATAACCATTTTAATAGACTAATTTACCAATAATTCACTTTTAATTTTGACTGGGCATGAATAATGTCCAGCTAGTCTAAAACTAAAAGCATCCTATCTTTGGTTTATCAGTGAACGCATCACATGTCAGCACTAAGAACAGAACTCAAAAGTTTGCTATTTTCATTGTTGTTGAGGTGTTTGAAAAGAAGCAGCAACAAGCAGAAAGATTTAGAAGGTTGTTTCAACGAAAACTTCATCTGCTTTGCCAATATTTTGGCTTTGTAGCTATTTTAAGGAAGTATTTAAAACCCTCCACCTACTCCTTGTCAAAAAAGATTCTGACAAAAAGAAAATATCAACTCTTTCTTGTGATATTGTCATGGAAGCACAGATTTTTCATGCTTTTATCCCAAAGTACTCCTAGATGACCCAGTCCACCTACAGGAGTTCCTCCCAGATCCACTCAGGTTAAAGTAAAGATCCTCATTATTTAGGGAAAAACTCAAAGACTGTGATTTTAGGTATGCTAGCTAGCTGCCCTAAATACTAAATATGCAAAATACATTTTAAATGTTTGTGCTGCAGTAAAGTTTGTACTATTGTTTTTAAACAGAGGAAATATAATAATGACTATATTGCATACACACCCAATGGTTTAACTTAGCATTGCCTTTACTAGCAATAGAGAAATGTAATAGCAAAAACTGCAGGAAAAATAATTTGATGCTGTTCTGATATCTTCTTCTGTTATGATCTTTAAAAAGACATTGAGACCAGCTAAATTCTGTCAAAGCTCAACATAGTCTACTTGCTGTTTATTACACTGTTCTCTCAAACGTTGTAGCTTCTTTCAATTGAAGCTGTCAGATATTTAGTAGTGAGCAACGACTTGTGTTTTGTACTTTTTTGCTTTATGCTTGCGGTATCTCCCGCCTGTCAGCGGTGATCCATGCACGGTCACATTTCAGAACTTTAAGCTGGAGTGCGTGAGAGGATGTGCTGGTATAACTATGTGCCCTGCAGGTCCCAGTCTGTTTTTGTTAGACCCGCATGTCCTATCTCACCTGCCTTGGCTAAAACAGATTACCGCCATCCTCACCAGCATATGCAGCCACACATAATAAAACAATGGTCACGCACTTTGTAAATGTCACAAGCGGCACATTAAATCTGCCACTTGTGAGTGGGGACGGCACTATCCCTCCCCATAAGGAAATATGCTGAAGCTGATTTAACTGATGTTGATTTCAGAGTGTCTCACGTAGTTTGTGTCAAATAAACAGGTTAGTAATGAACAGTGTACATATTGTGATGTACAGCAGTGTGATTCTGGGCCACTTGTTTTAATCCCTGTGTGCATAGGTTTACATGAAGTGATAGAGAACTAACATTGTATAAATTAATTAAGAAGGTCAAACTGTGTTTCATGTTAAGAAAGTTAAATGTTGATTACTTGTAGAATTTCATTATCTCACATCCTGCTTTTCCCACAACTAAACTTAAACATACAGTGGGGAAAAAAGTGTTTAGTCAGTCACCAATTGTGCAAGTTCTCCCACTTAAAAAGATGAGAGAGGAATGTAATTGACATCATAGGTAGACCTCAATTATGAGAGACAAAATGAGAAAAAAAAAATTCACAAAATCACATTGTCTGATTTTTACAGAATTTATTTTCAAATAAGGGTGGAAAATAAGTATTTGGTCACCGTCAAACAAGCAAGATTTCTGGCTGTCACAGACCTGCAACCTCTTCCTTAAGAGGCTCCTCTGTCCTCCACCTGTATCAATGGCACCTGTTTGAACTGGTTAACAGTATAAAAGACACCTGCCCACAACTCCTCTAGACTAGTGGCAGCACCTAGTGGAACTGCAAGTCTTCTGAGTTTTTCATGTGAACTACTTCTCAGTCCAACCTTCCGTCTGTAAACAGCATAATATTTCGGCATTGTTGTGATAATGTGCTGGAGGGTCAGAAAGTGCAAGAGCTTCTTAAAGGGACAGAGACCAATTTCAAGGCATCAAATTGCAAAGTGGAATTACTTTTTAGTTATGCTAGATACAGTATATAAAGCATTTTTATAACAACGGAAGGTAACTTATAGTTACTTGTGCTGTAAAATTGCACTACATGCATAGAAAATACATAATACTGCCCCTCAAAAATGTTATGACCAAAAAGGCTTTTCTAATAAGTATTTATTACATTTTTGTAAGCATGTATAATATGTATTTTGTGTCTTTCCACTTATAAACAACTAGATTTATAGACTAATTATAGACAATTTATATTTGTGCATTACTTGGGTAAAGAACTTTTACAAAAGTTATATTTATGAGGACAGATTTAAGTTATTCTCTTGAACCTTAAATCTGAAAAAACAAGAAAACCTTTCTTATATTTGCCATTTACAGTTATAGGTGGTACAGCAGTCAATAAATTGGTTCCATCTGATTAGATCTTATGCCACCCGCCTCTCATTGTTTAAACATGAACACCTCTGCATTGATTTCTTGTTATCTTCATCAGGATGTCAATATTCATTATTGCTTAGCTTGTCTTGATTATCTTTTGAGCTGTAAAATCAATTAGGCATAATCCAATCTCATGCCACAGGTCAGAAGTTCATACTATGTGACAATTCACTCTGCATTGTGTAGAATCTTTAAATATTTATTCACTTTCTACAGATTTCATACTTCTGTAAATTAATTCAAAGACACAACAACTTACTTTCCAAATACAAAATGTGTTCTTCAATAGATTGCCTAAGAGTAATCCTTGATGGACCAATTAATACAACGCCTTATCTCATGCAAATGATGTCATCGAACACACAAAATAGGAATGTTTTTAAGGACTTAAAGTGTTATGTTTACAGTTTTTTTGTATATATGCCTATCAGTACTTGTCAAAGTTTCTATTTGAATCCCATTTTGCTCATTCAGTTTGGAAAAGCTGTCAATATTCTAAATTCAAAATTGATTTACATTTTTTTAATTCAATGATACGCTCAGTTGTTTTAAACTGTGTGTGAGAAAATAATCCCAGTTCATGTCCTGTGTACAGCTTGTTGACATTCAAAAATAAATAACAATAAATAACAGAATCCAGCTGGAAAACTTTAGGACATATTTGTCGGTGGCAGAGACTGAGAGAAGTCATGACCAATACATTTGAACTTCTATATACTGATCAGTACCTTATTCAAAGCATATCTTCCAGGTTAGGAGTGTGTGACATGACCTGTGAATCTCCATATCCAAAGACAGACAGCGGTCCAGAATCCACACAGTCCACATCCTCAACTCACACAACCCATCAATGTCAATATCTTCAGGTTATTACTCTGTAAGCTCTGAGACTGACTCCATCTGCCCTTGCCCGATTACATGATCAAATACAGAGAGGGGGAAAAAAACGGCGTACAGAAACAGAACACTGAAGTAGTAATAATCCCCTTATTTCCCCCAGCAAATCCAATTTTAACAGCATATTGCGTCTGGAATGGTGTTCATCCTTGACCGAATTTGATGGAAACCTGCAATAAACGTGGGCTTGTGTGTCTGAGATAATGTAGAGTGACATTGCAGTGAGAGCCTTTGTTTTCCACCATTGTCATGTAATTTGGTGACTTGCTGTAGGGTCAAAGATCGAGGCATTCAACACAAAATAAACAACAACAACAAGAAAACCAATAAGAGGTTATGATGATAATGTAGGAAAATACTTCACTGGACAAACAAAATAAAGGCAAGACTAATTAGAATAATTATCAGACTGTAACTTTTAGTGAGAGTGAAAAATCTGTAGGATTTTAAGGAATTATCCCTTGTTGTAGTCCTGGCCTAAGACCTCCATGTCTCTGGATCAGAGTACACTAATTTGATTTCACGGCAGGCTGTTGAAGATGCATTAATCTTTCCCAGACCATCGTGTGCCCCTGAGCAGCTGGAGATAGTGGGAGAGTGAGACACGATGAGGGAAGGGGGGTCACAGAGACGTGCAACCCATGCTAAAAATGTTTTCCAGCCAGCAGAGGCGCATCCCTTCAGGCAGGCCATGTAAACAGTGCACACCATCTCTAAATCACATTCACACCCTGAGAGACTTCCTGGGTCCTCTGTCCCCCGGCATACCTACATCCTCTGGCAATATGGAATCTCCACAACCTTGGAGGATGTGGAGACAACGCAACGCGAAACGGTCATTCAACAGTTTTACGTTGTAGAAGCAAAAGCAAATCAGCAGTATCACATGTTTGTTTATTTTTGGTTCACCAATCATTCTAGATCAGTAAAAATATCAAAGTGTTTCCCAAATTAATCATAACTGTATGACGCATATGGATTGCGATGAGGAGAGGAAAATTCAGTCTTCCACTGTGTGAGATGTTACTTTTGCCATGATGTCACTTTCCTGTTTTACTTTTTCCATACAAACGATCACTTGAGAACAACATCAAAGTTTAATGTTGTATACATAAAGTATGAGTGCCCACAAGTGGCCAAACATTTACTTGATGATGTAAACAAAAAGCAGGTCAAACTCCCCTGCCGCTGGCATTCTGAGTGAATCTTCGTTAGTGTCGACAGAGCGTCTGAACAGCGCACCAGAATGAAAATTTACGAGCCAAATATGTGCACACATTTGACTTTGATTCTGCCTTGCTCACAATAAAGACATTTAAAATATAAATATATATAAAAAAAATGCAAAATAAAAGTATTTTTTTTTCTTCTGTTAATTTTGGATGTGGCAAAATTACATACAATTATCTTTGTGTAAAGTTTGGAACATCAGAGAATATCAAAAAGCAAAATTGAAATGAATTTGGCTGAACAAAGGGAGCGAAAAACAAAGGAGTTAAATGAAAAAAGGATCTGATGGAAGGGGAATTTTGTATTGACAGTTCTGAGCATTTAAACCACCAAAAATGTTTCACTAGAATAACACAAAGATTGTGGATAAGTGAGTTATTGATTAATGACATTTGGTTTTTTTTCTTATCACTTTTTCCTCTGTTTTGGTTATTGTGATTAGTCTTATTAGTTTACTGTTTTGAATTTAGCTTCTTACTTATTTTTGTGTTCTTTATTTTCTGGTGTCATATGTGTTCTCTTCTACTCCTTGATAATATTTCTTTGTGTTTTCTGTGTTAACTCCTCAGAGTTCCCCACAATAATCTGCTGTCACAGTTGCACCACATTCCCTTGATTAAGCTCACCTGACACCAATGTCATTCACCATCTTTCCTTCTGGATATAAACTTCCTGGATTTCACTTTTTTATTTTGTTTTATCTCTGGCTTTGAATCCTCCTTGTGTGTTTTTGAGGTAGGGGGGATTTTCAAACACATAACAGTCAAAGTTATTGTTTTTACAAAATTTTTCCACCTTTCCTCCTGCCCTTCTGATTTTGAGTCTTCATACAAGCTGTACTGACACTTATAGAAGCCTCAGGAACAATTTTATATAGATTTCATCATTTTTCACACATTTAAATCCAAAATATAAAGTTTGAGTCACATGTTTTGTTTCTTCACAGGAAAAAAGCTGATTTTCCTGGGTATTTTTTCATCTGACAGCTCAAACAGGATGCTAAGTTCCACGATTAGTGTCAATTTGTGATTTCATTCACCTGTTTTTGAAAGGCCCAAATACCAGTGCAAAACATTTTTGCATTTATCTGGCTTGTATTTTCTTTTGCACAGTCAGTGACCATAAATATAATTTAGAGCCTGTACAACAGGTTAGCCTGTGCAGAACAGTGTGAAGTGATAACTTCTGGTAAATAATCAAAGCTGATCCAAACCTTTTGAGGCAATTTTTCTTATCTTGCGTAGAAATAAAAATAAATTAGAAATAAAAGATCATTTGGCAACAAAATATCCCAACGTCAGTCCTGGTCAACAACATTCAAAGAGAAAAGAAGAAAAGGGAAAGCAGATAAAGGGGACCACCACTGGCTTTTATTTATGCTGTTAACCCCATTGCAGCTCCTGTCCCATTGGCTTTCCTAACCGCCATCTCACTCTGGGGTGCAGCACAGCTCTGCCAACAGCCTTCTTGTCTTTGTTGATTGATCAGCTTTAACACACGTCGGGGTGTGTGCATCACACATCACACACAACGCAGGACCCATCCCCACCTCCTCCCTCCCTGCTCGATTTTCAAAGGAAAAGATCAAGGCTTGGAAATATGAAAATGCTCTTCACAGGGGTCTGCAAAGGAGGCATTTTCCATCATGCCCATGACTATTTCCTATGTGGAGGAAAACAAGCCATTTCTCTCATGTCCCTGCACACAGAGCAGCCATGACTCTACTTTTGCTGAAGTTTATAGAGAGGGTAGAACAGTCTGGGTGAGTATTAAATTACAGTGGAGGCAGGCATTTTTTAAAAGTCTTTATTTGGTTTTACTCCCCTAGGGTATGTAATCATAACCACAGCAAATCCACAGACTTGGTTATTAGCATATTCATACATAGAGTTATTTGTTCACATAAAACTTTTCGGTTGTCCTTGATAAGCATTTTTAACTGGTTATTAGATTGCACTGTGGTATATTTTGCAAAGTAGGAAGCAGACACTGTGGAAGGCGCAGAAGTAGTGCATTGTTGAACATTATGATTATATATTTGAGGTACAAATGATGCACATGCATTAGATTTTTTTATTAAATTGAAGCGGCATTTCTATCTAAGACATTCGTTTTAATAAAGAAGAAATTTTATGAGACATGGTACCTCTACAGACTTTTCACTTGCTGCTGAAAATCCCACCAGGCTTATTAGTACTTAAAAAAATAGCTATGGATCATGATAGTGTAGGGGTAAAGTGAGGTACTGAGCCGTATCCATGAAGGAGATGGGCCCATATTAGCATTTAATAAGCTGCACTTGCTTGGTAAATAAATGAATTAATCTTGCCTATTGTCCTTGAGATTTATTCAGCTGCTGTCCTCTGAGGAGAGCAGAAGTTAATTAAGATCATAGACAGGGATGCGGCTCTCATAGCTACTCAAAGAAAAGTGCTTGACTGGAGTGTCAGACCTTGGCTTTTCCGCATCACATCAGAGAAAGATTCTCTTTTCTAATAGAACCTTGATGGAAAAAAAATGAATCATTTGCACAAATAGAATTAACCAAAGGAGTCAGTTTATGGGCTTCTAGTCTGAATTCCAGACAAGCAGTAGAGTTATTGATCTTTGAGTCAAAAAATAAATAAACCAACTGCTAATGATCAGTATAGATACTGTCTGCATTAGCACTGGTTCCAGACTGAGACATGTGAGAAAAAAAATCAAAAGGCAGTGGAGAATACAGACAAATGTTTTCAAAGAGTTATTTTCTATTTGCAATACCAAAATCTGGCATAAATACATAATATTTAATCAAAACCAGTCATAGCAAACTATCCAACTTGAATTTAGGTTCTTAAATGTCATAAGGGTTAGATGTCCTTACAGTTCAGATATCTAACAAACAGGCAACCTACAGAAAGGTTTGAAGAAATGCTCCACTGAGAGTGATGTCAGTATGCACTTCACTAAAGTCATTTGTACATATTTGAATTTTTAAATTGCTTTTGGTCATTCTGAGCAAATGTTAGAGTTGAAATCTAATGTTAAGATATAACTAAGTCATTATGCCAAATACAAGACATTTCAATACATTATGCTTACTTTATCATGTTTCATCAAATCAAGAGTGGAGAAGAAGAGACCTCCAACAACCTGAGCAATTCTGGACTGTTGGCACAAAGCTTTACATGTCAGTTTAGTAATTTAATGTGTCATTTTGTGGTTAATGTCACATTCTAACATTGTTATCTTGATTGCATGGTTCGAAATATTTGCATAAGTTGCATTTTTATTTAAACATTAAAAACAAACACTTTTATTCCTGTGTTATAAGTACTCTGGTGTGTATATAAACACACCAGAGTACAAGTTAGATTTAAATTTACAACTACTCCCACCAGCTTTTTCTAATCCCAGAAAATGTTTTGCAAGTAAAGTTATAAAAGTGAAACATAGAAGTCCATGAACCGAGAAGTCGTCTGCCTGGCCAGAGAGCTTAGCAGTTGTCTTACTTTTGGCCATTAAAGTATTCCCAGACCCAATAAAATATGTGCCACGATGCCTTACAGAACTTTAAAGTATATTTATATCATTTTTATTTTTTCTATATAACTGTTGGGGCTGCTGCTGGCTCTGCTCCCCCAGCAGCCATTTATGTGGCTTTATAGTAAGTCACTGGAGACACATTTTGCATATATTTCTTTACTGAAGGCTTTAAGAAGTACAGCAATGATTGAACTGAAGCTCTTAGTGATGACAGTTCCAGCCTTGATATTAATGAGAGCTCATGTAATTGTGCATGCCATTAAGGAAGTACAGATGCTATCAGGGAGTGCACACATCGTTATTTCTCAGTGTAACAGCTCATTAATATGTGTTGTTTTTTTTATTTCTATTTTTCCTCTAAGCTTTCCTCCTACTCTGAGGATGAGGGATAGATTGGATGCTGTGTGCGGGATGTAATAAGACAGAGAAATGAATCTTTCTGACTCTGGGCAGATGTTTCCTGCTCAGCATTTAAATTAGAGATGCACCTTGACGACAGACGCAACAGCACGTCCCCCCGCCAAGACAAAGCTAAGTTCTGAAGATTACAAAGCAAATTTAAGGTGTCCCTGTCGCAGTTCCTAAACCTCCACCAGTATCTAAAGGTCAGATGGCCAAGAGCGAGGTGTGATCTATGTAAAGTTGTGGGCTGAAACGGCAGTGTTCCTCTGTAACCTTTCAGCATTCAGGTCCTATTTAAGTTGGATGTGACCTCATATTATCATAGTTCAAAGAAACATTTTAGACCTCAAACTGGAAAAAGAAGAGGAGCGACAAATGCACATAAAATATTCAACATTTCAACCAAAACTACTTGTTATTACTCTAGTAATCCTCATGATAAACTAACATTAAGTTATTAAATTCAGTAAATCTCTAAACTTAATTCCTCAGTTTATGTTGCACATTAGCTGTATGAGAAATTTTAAAAGCCAGTAAGAGAGTAATAAGTATTTGTAAAATTCATTTCAAATATTTATCTTTTAATAAATATTTGTAACTGGTGATGGAGTAAAGGCGAGTTTCTCTGGGACAGCACACTCCAAGGCCGTGACAGGAACCAAGACCAGGAAAAGCAGCTCAGGACAAGTCATTACATTTTCAGATATTTTTTAAAAAATTGTATAATATTTTGCTATTTCAATAAATTGTTTAAGCAGTTCAATGTCAGCATAAATACAGGCCTTTCCCTTTTTCTTTCCATGATCTATTACATTGTCAGACATTTTACCTTATATAAATATACAATTACAGAGAAGGAAAAAAAAGTAAGTGTGTTTGTAAGTTGCTTTTTGGTCTGTAATTCTTTCTCTTTAGGTCTCACTGTATTATTTGGTCACTACACTGCAGCAGCATCCCCTGTCGCCTAAAGTAGATGCAGTAAAAATGACTGTAAAAGTCAGTGAAATATGACAGCAGGAAACTGACCGTGGCGCTTTCTGCTGGATTATTACCCCTTTTCACTGTGCATTTAACTACCTTTAGAAATTAGCTGAAGGAATGCATAGTTTATTGACTTCAAGGTTTAGTCCGTATAACATTTGCTGTAGAGTATAATGTAAATATGGTCATATGGGAATAAAAGGTAATAAAATTTGTAATGAAAATGACATTAATGAAGGATATTTCTATTTAAACATTAAAGAGAACGTTTCTATGTGGGAAGTTATTGTTAAAACACTGCTCTGCACATTGCAGACTGAAAGAACACCCACCCCTTAACAATGTGAGCCTTAACCTACTCTGTGCATGTGTGGCTCTCCCACATAGTTACATTACGGTAATATATGGCTTTGTTTACAGTTAGAATCCTTAGTTTCCCTGCAGTTATTCATCTCCACAACCTTATTACTGTTTTCTGCAAAGAGTTTATCAAGGCAATTTTCCTGCACCTAACTAGACCAATTGGGAATATGTTCACTGAGACGGATATGACTGGGACACATTGCCATCACTCCTCCACATATTACTGTCATGTTTTTTTTTTTTTTCCCGCTCCAATGTAATTATAGCATATGAATAATGGTGGACAATATCTCCAAACAAAGCAAGGCCTAAATTGGCCCCTGAAGGAAATCTAAATGTTCAGATTGAGAAAGTATTTGATAATCTGGTCGAAATTTATATAATTTTCACTATCTAATTTGGGTTGTCTTTCTGTTTGCTGCTTGACAACGATAATGCATTTTACAATGTGGATGACTGACTATCAAAACTAGAAACCACATTTATGTGTCATTTATGATTGATCAGTATAATGTTTACAAGAATGAAAATTACATTTTACGCTCTTTGTCTGCAATGAAATAGAAACTTCCCTGAGGATTAAAAAGGGAAGTATAATTTGTCAGTTGTTTCATAATCTCTTTGACCGTGTTTATCAGAGAAGCATCTTTAACAATCATCTGAAATCCAGTCAAGCAAAGACACAAATTTTACCTTTGCTCAGTTTTTTGTACCCTTTTAAAATTATTCTGATTAAAATTTAAGGTTTTAATAAATTGTGAAAAAATTGTTAGAACATTATCACAGTTACTTATGTTGAAGTAACTTGACAGTAAGTTAAATATCAGTAAGTTAAATATAAGTTTGTTGGCTTAAACTGGTCTTTTTTAGCATTGGTTTGTGATATGTGCATGAGATGGATTTCAAGTTAATTTAGGTTTGTTCTGAAATTTTTAGTGATTATAGCCTACAGAAATAAACACTTTGAATTCACACCTGTGCATAATTTCACTTTTAAATTAAGCTACTGCTTACATGTTTTACTAAAATTGTAATGTCTTAAAATTCATAGTTTCATAGAAGTCAGTGGTTTCAGATTTTAGAAAACTATTTAAACTAGTTTTAAGATGTACACTTTCCCTAGATGAGAAAATTGTCTGAGACATTAGAAGAACAACTGAGTTTTAATGGCGTCAGTATTCAAAAACTACTTACAGAATTGGATTTTCTCACAAGTTTCCAGAAAAGGATGCATTTCTGATGTTACGTTGCCTTTGATAAGGGAAAAATAATGAATGAGCTTTTTAAGGTTTTAAGTTTATTACATTTAGGACATACAGAACCTTTGGTACAAATATATTGTCTTTTACAAATAGATCAGCTGATATTTTCATGAATTGGGTGCAGATGCCTAATATCCCCCAAGGATTATACTGGCCCTGTCACTTTGGGATAATCATAGAAATTGCTTTTCCAACCAAAGTATAAAAATTGTATTACTCTTGAATTTGTGACTCCCTGAGGAGATCGCAGCACCTGGGTCTGCTCCTCATTGCCCCAATCCCCTGAAGGCTAAAGCCTCTCCAAACACAGGCCACCAAAATGCAAACAGACTAATGAGGGACTTATCTACTTCCCCTTCATTTAGACTTACACACCCCAGCTTCCTTTCTGGTCTGTATTAGCATAGCTTTTGTCCACATTGAGATCATAATCAGTCTGTTTGTCCTTGAACATGGAGCAGGGTAACTGAAGTCTTTTCTGTCAACAGCACTGAAATCACCCCGGTGCTCAGTAATCCAATTAAAATGACTCCTCCTTCTCTCAGCTTAGCCACCAGATGAGCAGTATGGGGGTTGGAAAGTATGTAATATACACTATGGGAGGTATGCCACAAAGGGATGGAGACACCCTGTCAGCAGACGTATTATATTGTGCCTTCATTACCCTCCAGAGCAAAGAAATCTCCCAACGCTAATGACTAGAATACTCTTGGCTTGGCACAAATTGTGTTTTGGGAAAGCAAATGCAAAAATTACCACTTGTGACATGTTCTTCAGACAGTATACATGGGTACCTTTTTTCTCCTCCTCCCAAGGAAATTTGCTATGAAACTCTTTTTTTTTATCACACAAACACTAATTACAATCTTTAATGGAGGCCCCATTTCAGTATCTTAGTGGGGCTGTAGAATTCTCTCCACAATCATCCTAAATTTATTTCCACCCTTTATCTTTTCTTATTTTCACTGTTTCTCTTCCCCCCCCTCTCCGTTTTTCCTTTACAGAGAGAGATCTATTCCGTCTAATTGGAGCTGATGAGAATTGGGACTTCATTATGGGCTTGCTATGAATTAGTGTGTGGTGTAATTGGCACTGCGGTCTCATAGGAGGTGCCCTGCTCTGAATGGTCCGACTGGAGGAGGCTCCTCTGGCCCAGGTGGAGGGTTTTGGTATAGCTGAGGTCTGACCTTCATCTCAGCAGTGGTAACTTTAACTCAGAAATCCTTACAGAAAGTTCAATAGGATTTTACTTTGATGATTTAAAGCCACGGTATGTAACTTTTATAAAAAATGTTTTTGTTTTGCATATTTGTTACAAGCTGAATTCCTCATACACAGATAATATGTGTAAAAAATCAAGCTCCTCTGCCTTCTCCCAGTGCTAACTGCAGAAATACACCAATCATAGCTATGAGGAGGGTCTTAGCGCTGTCAGTCATGCTCATGTATGCTCCACTCATACTCTTCCCCTTGCTCTCTGCTATGCTACTGCATCTACCCAACAATAGAGCCTATCATGAATGCTCAAGCAAGTTTTCACCATTAGGACATTTAGCAGTGCATACACAAATGGATGATTGATGACACTAAGAACTTCCTCCTACCTCTGATTGGTTGTTTTTGACCTGGATTGGTGCATTTTTGCAGATCTTTGTAGTAGCTCAGTAAGAAGTTGGAGCTTGATTCTTTGTTTTTCAAATGATTATCTGTCTCATATTATACAGTCGCTATATAGTGATATTTTTAACAAATATGTAAAAACAGTACCTTTAACAACCACGTATAGTTATGTTTTAAAGCTGAGAAACTTTAAACTCTTAAATGTATGAAACATAAATACCGCTCTGTCTTTTCCCTTGTTATCCTTATGAAACAGTTGGAATCTTGTATTTAAGGGAATGAACAAACCTAATCAGTCTTAACATTTGTAATCTAAACGTGAAACAAAAATATAAAAAACATTAATCTTTTCCATAATTATTCTTGAAAGACACATACTTTGCATTCAGTTATGAATTACATCCTTTATCTGTCCAAGTGTTCCAAGTTTTGGTTGCTGCAATAATTGTTTCTTTACTCGGTTACCAAACTACAAAGCCGACTTCGCAAAACTGTTACACCTGAAACAGATTTATTATTGATTGTTTGGGGATATCAAGATTGCGCTCTGGACAGTTTCTGTGCTCCAGGAGCTCAGCCAAAAGCTGGAGGCGAGTTGAACACACCAGACTAAAGAGGGATTGTGAAAACAGGATAAATATTTAACATTTTGCACATTTTTAACATCTGAGCAGAGACTAATCATTGCAGAGTTTCCTGTTAGTGGTGATTTGGAATCAGTTTGTTGAATACCTTAAATGCGATGCAGATAATGAGTTCATGTTTGCAGCGCAATTTGTTTCATCACTGGCTGCACACAAGGTGCGTTAAATGACATCTGAGGCCAACAACAGAGATATGGATATGGATATTTTATACTTGGTGCCTTCGTTTGACATAATTTTCGCCTTCCCCATCTCCGCTCCCATAAATTTGCTACAATATATATATACATCATCTTTTAAATTCGTTCGTTCATCGGAAAGTTTGTTGTTACTATTTGCTTGTTGTTTATTGTCTAATAGGCAAATATGCCAAAGGTGCATAAGCTTAATCAAAAAGTATGTAACACATAAAGTTTGCATTTATTTTCGATTTATTTGATCAAATAATTATTAAAATTATTGTGGTCTTCAATATCTTAAAAAGTCTTAAATTTAACTGGCCCAAATGTGTAAAAACCCCACACACTGCTGTAAAGGAGTAAGGCCCTGTGTATAAAACAGACCGTGCATAAACAGAGGTCTTGCACAATCACTGCCACAATGATTGTGCAAGAGTGTTGGCCACTGATCACCATATCTCAATCTAAGGCAGGAGAGATGAGACTAGCATCATGGATATGCATCCAACTAATCTAGTGCAGTTGTATCTAAATGGACTCAAACTCAAAGGAATCTTTCTGACACCTTGTTGAATCTATGCCACAAAGAATTAGGACAGTTCTAAAGACAAAAGGAGGATTTAAGTCACTTCGTAACATGGCAGGTGAGTGTATGTCCCCTTAAGAAATGGCATTGTTCATAGTTTTGCTTGTAAATGATGATTGAAATCTTTGTGTTCCATAATCATAAGTTAATTAACATGTGTAAATGAGTTCTGAGATGCTAAGTAAGGGGCAGTGTATACATCTCAGAGAGAGCCAATCAGGCAGTCAGTGAGGGTCCATGACTGATTCAGACTGTCTGGTTCTGCAGGCCTCTTCACATCCTAAAATGTAGATTTGATAAATCATGTTGTCCTCCTTTCAGTGATAATGACCCGAAAGATCAGACTCTGGAACATTTCTGAGTGACTGTAATTTTTTTCCCTCTTTTACTTGTCACAGCTAAATCTGTTTCCTCTTGCACTCAAATAGATTAGTAAGTCTGAATGTGATTTAGCTTCAGAAAAAAAAAACCCTCTAATGTTGATTGCTAATTGAAAAATTAGAAAGTCAATTAGAGGCTAGATATCTAATTAAGCCAGAATTGAATGGAAAGCTCGTTCCAGACTCAATTTCTCTCTCCGGTTTATAATCTCCTCAAGGTTTTGATTTGTCTGGTAAGTGAATGCCTCTCCCCTCTGTGTGTTGCTGAAATACAATCAGCTTTACTAGCAAAGCTATCTGACAGATTGATTTGAATTCCTTCCCTGGCAGTGAGAAGGATGAAAATAATTATGTAAAGTCATTACGTGGATGGCGAGTCTCTGAGTAAAGACAGACCTGTGTATCTGTTCTTCCCCCGAGTAGCCGAGGTGGAGTCACTTCCTAATTCAAGGCTGTGGCTTACAGTGGATGTGAGCTGGCATGCTTGAGCGGAGCTTCAAATGTCTTAGTTAAGGACATCTCTGTTATTCTTTAAGGAATTTGTGGTAAAATGAAGATGTCACTCATGACAAACTATCCCGTGTGAACAGGCTTGCTGCTCATCAGTTATGCTGTCAGGTTTAAAGGCAGCAGTGTCTGTTTTTAATCTATTGTATCCTACTAACAGGGTTTGCTCCACAGTTAGCCTGCATCATGGAATGGCATGGGCAAGGCAAGCCAATTACTAATAATAACAGCCAAAGGCATTGCCACATAATCTATTGGGTTGTCATGGGTCTGATGTATGGAAACCCTAAAACAATGTTCGGCTCGGTGATGGGAGCTCTTCGACTACTGCATGAAAAATTTAAATTGAGTCAGCTCGCTGTAATCTATATCTTTGTCTGTTTCTTTGAATATTTTAGCATAATACGTTTTGAATTTTCACGGCTAGTGCTGACTGCTGCAATATTTTTCCCTCCTTAGCCATTTTTCCTGCCTTTTGCCGATGGCTTTAGAGATCCACGAAAATGACAAATGGCAAGCTGTGTTGGATACTTAAATGGATGAATGGGACAACATCGAAACTAGACACAGCAAAAATACTGGATTGTCTTGCAGTAAATAAAGACTATACAGGATGTGTTTAACAGTATGGTTGTTCGTAAAATCCTTTGAAATATTAACATTTTAAAAAGTTGTTAGGCCCAAAATCAGTCTGATGTGGACCAGGTTTGCTGTAATCAGCAGTACCAGAAAGGATATTGCCAGCCTATCACAGCTTAATCTGGTAGCAAAGGTGTTGGAGCTTATTGTACAAAGTTTTTAGTGGACAATATACAGTTTTATAAATTATATTTTGTGGCACTTCAGATTGGAAGTGCAACTGTGTCTTATTTATTGGCCAACAGCCATCCAGTACATGGCGCTGATATCTCTCTTGTATCTGTTTTTGTTTTCGTTTTGGCGGTGGAATCCCCTTCCTGTTGCATGCGTTGTTTTCCCTCTTCTTTTTGCTATTTGCAGTGTTTACAGATTCACCAATTCAGATTTTTCTGTGGCACTTAACTCCAAATTATTTGCAGAAAATGTAGCTGTTCAGGGATCTTTTTTGTAGACCGTATCTAAAATATTTGAGAAAAAAAATTTAGGAAAGACGAAATAAATAGGCGCAACTTGGCACGCTGTTTGCTGGTGTTTGCATAGCTGAAAATTCAGGAGCTGCAATTATTTTCCTTGGCTGTACCTCCAAGAACAGAGGTAAGAAAGATTTTTAATATGACATTATCTTCTGTGGTAGAGCCAAGACGGTTTCCTGTGTGCGTATAAATTCATAATGAAGTATATTTTTGTTTTAACAGCGGGCAGCTGTGTTTCATAAGCCCTGCGAATACCAGGGGTTCAGTACATATGGATGATCCGAGGACAGACAGAATGTCCACTTGTCTTTCTTTCGCCTCTTCAATTGTAACAACCAACTACACTATATTTTAAAGTCACGAGCTTTTTAACTGTTTTAGAATAGATTAAATAAAATATTTGATTTGTTCTTCTCGAGAAAAACAAACCTTAAAACCTTTTGTTAAATAAATTAAATAAGATAAAGCCCACATAAAAATAATTCCTTGAGTGAAATTTTTATGGTGGTGTTCAACACTCATTCTCCTACTTTGCTGCAAAATTGCACACAGTCAAAAGTATGTCAATAAAATATAGTTTATACTTGAAGAGTTTTAAGTTGCAAAGAAAAAAGATTCTGCATGTATATGAAACTATTTGTCTTCTTAGTAGAGTGCTACAGAATGCGTGCACAGCACAGGTCTTCAAACATTTCCTGTCCCCCATTTCCCTGTCCTTTCTTGTATCCACATGCATGGGTGTGCATGAAAATGAAGCTGCGTTTACTGGCTTGTGGAGCTGCTGTGATTTAATCGACATTTCATCTTTGTCTTTGTGGAAATTAAATTGTGAATTTCCCTTTAAGAATATTTCATATTTGGCACTCGAGCCTCTTAGATAGATTGACTTGAGGCTATTAAAGAAAAAAATAGCACTTGTAATAGTCCTTTAAGAAACCATTAGGAAGTCAACAGTAATAAATTATGAACAATACTATAATGAGCTTGCAAGAGAGAGGCCATATAGAACTTCTTAATAACGACTGGTCACAGACGCTTGATTTAAAGCATTAACTCTGATTCATTTGTTCATATTTATCAGAATGAGTGGGAGGAGATGGGGAATGAGAAAAATGACTTTCAGGAGCCAAAATGGTATTACGATTAAATTACTTCCTCAGCTTTTCACAGGCAGCTCTGGATTCCACAAATGGACCGTGTTGGTTTAGAGGCAGAAGGAATGTAACCAGGCTTCACTGCCTGTTCTTCTGAGGAATTTTAACGCAAATTTAGTGCAAAGGGGAAGGCATATGTCTAAGCGGGTGGGTGAAATTTGCCCAACATTGTTAAAGGCTAGATGTTCACGCATGTGGGCTGTGGACACTTTGAAGGAGGCCAGGCTCACCAGGGCTCCAGTACCTACACATTCAAATCATTTATGAAGCACGAAGAAAGGAAAAGCAAAGAGACGGGTGATGGAGACAAACAGCAGGGGTCACAGTCTTACTTCACTCTCTGGTGACTCATCTCTCCAGTCTCTCGGTAGCCTGTGGGCTGATCGGCTTGGCCCCCATCCCCTCCTGCTGCTTGGTCCCTGCAGCTGTGTGTGACAGGGCCTGGAGTGGGGGGGGAGGGAAAAAGTCACTCCCATCTGGTACAGTTAGATCAGCTTGGACTTAAATGGGGGTGTGTGGTGGTGGGGGTCGTGTCCGTCTGTATCAGTGCCGAAACTGCTTTGCTGGAGATGACATTTTATCCACTGGGGATAGCTTGTTTTCTTTGTTTGATAGAAATGGGACAAATGCTTTACCTTTTGGAATTTTTTATTTTTTGTTTGCCAAATTTCTACTTTCTATGGAGGTTTGAGAGAAAGTATGTAAATATGGAAACAGCCTTAAACTAGTGTTAAGACAGCTGTATTGTTGACAAGCTGCGCTTTACTGATCGGGTGTTTCACTTTAATATGCCCACATTGTGAGCAAGCTTGTGTAATATAACTGTATGAAATCAAATTTCAAATCAGAATTTTCAAACTAAAAGTATTTCCGTACGACTGGCAATAAATAAATCTTGGAGACGACAGTGCATACATAGAGAGTTGTAACTCTTAATCACTGCAGTTGGTCAGAAAATGTACCCCAAAAATAATAGGTATAATAGGTATACAAAGATTTTGTACTCTGTGCTGATTAATTCTGTCCTCATAATGCCAGGAAAAAACTTAAGTCTCAAATTGTGTGATGTAGAATATTCCTATTACAGTTCTGGCAGTCTAAATAGTTTATTTTTTAGTTCAGAAGTTTCACCAATTAATCCCAGATTCCTTAAAATATGAATGAATTTGTCCTGCAGTAGGACTAGAAGCTACAACATCTTTGTGTTTTTTTGTTCAGTTTATTTAATATTCTGAATAATCCCTCATAATCTTAAGACTGTTCTTATTTTTGTTCATTAAAACCTCTAGTTCATCTCTCCTGCCTCCTGCAGCTTTAAACACACACGTTTACCACCAGACAAATTCACATGCTGACAAAACTTGGAGACAAACTTAACTTGGATGAGACAGTTTAATGTATTTTAGTATAGCAAGATTTTGTGCCATCCCTGCCTGTTATAGAAATCTTAAAGTCAAAGACTGAGTCCAGACTGTAAAAGTTCAGGTTTAGGATCAGCTATTATACAAGAGTTGATATTTGAGGGTTAAGGACAGAACATATTTAAGGCTCAAATATAGTTTGTATTCAAATGCTCTTTTATTTTTTGGATGCCATTCTCACAATTCACTAGAAACCACAGAATATTTTATATTCTTTCAAGTATAACATCATATTTATATTTTGTACCCGTATAATCTGTTTTTTAGGTAAAACATGATATTTACTGTATATGTTTCTCATTTTTCTCTTATTGCATCTCACATACAACATTTGTGATAGTAGAGTTTAATAATTCCAGAGGTAAAAGAAAAACAGGTCAGCAGTCTTGGCTCTTCAGCAGACTTCAAACAGACTTGACTTTGCTTTGATGTGTGTTTAGCTGGGTCATTGTCCAGCTAAAAAGTACATTGTCTCTTCATCCTGTCCAATCTGGCAGAAGTGACTGGCAGCTCTCTTTGGTCACTAGGTGATGTGGGATTTCTTGTAATATTTCATCTGCTTTCCTCTCAAACATTAATACTAACTGGATTAGTGCGGCTATCATAATTATTGCAGAGATTTGTAATTATTATATGACAGCTCTCCGAGGATTAATTCGAGGGATGAAACCTCATAATACAAAGGGAGCAAAATGTCTTCTCAAAGGCAGAAATTAGATACAGCGATATTCAAACCGTGTGTTTTCCTTTGCCCTTCACTGACGCTCCGTTTTAATTCCATGTCTAATCCCCTTTTCCGTTGGTGATGAGGCGGTTAGTAATTGCTTGATGAGCAGTCGGGGAACATGAGCCACTGCTCTACCTTGTTTTCAGTCTCATCCCGGTGTGAAGGGCACAGACAGAACCTATAAGGCGACATAAATTACTGATTATTCCCAGTAAGGTCAGTGGAGCGTGCCAGCTGCCTGCCCTCTGCCCCCAAACTATCGAAGTTGTTAATCAAAATGCCATGGACAGACTGATAACTGGGCTATGCCTAACTGTTGAGCTTAGGAGGGAAAATTTAATGACTGTTAGCCAAATCTGCAATCACAAGAATGAACGTGTTACCGGACAAAAACACCTAAATGAAAACAATTTTATTAAAGCCTTGCAACAGTGTCTGATAAATGTAGGAGTGTATTTTAATATAAAAAAGAAAACATAGATTGAAATTTTATGGTTTTTGTTTTCTTACAAAATTCTCTAAATTGTTTCAGTTAAAGAAAAATAAACTACATAAGCACTTCAAATGATGATGGTGGTTTTTCTCGGTGTCATTTCAAATCTATGTCCAACTTCCCTGTGTGGCAATTCCAGTAAATCAAAGTGAATAACAGTGATGAAAGTGAACAAATGAAATCAAATAAAACAGGGTCACACATCACTGGAAGGGCAACAAATGGGCACTGAAATGGAAGTAATTTTTTTTCCCCTTGTGTCTCAACAAAAATGGGGAAAAAGCCATCAGTTCTGGTCGAAAAGCAAGTTGTCATTTTGCCTAAAGCCCCGCTATCTGCTTCAACAAAACAATACAAGTCTGTGTGGGACTTTGTATGACAGAGGAGGGCCACTTATTTTAATATAGAAGGACAGCTCTTTGTGAAAAACGCTGAGCGATTCAAAACTCAGTGAAGGTAAAAGTGGGTTGAATAACTTGGATTTTTGTTTAATTTAACTTTCTTTCCAATTTGCAGAAGCAAAAACTGTTCAGTACAATAAGAAACTGTTTAAAAATTATGGATTGATTGAATATTTTTGAAATTAAATTAGGATTTTTAAAATTTTCACCAAAAATCAGAGAAGATTTTTTGGTGGAAAAAAAAAAAAACAGAAGAAACCAAAAAAAGAGAAAAGGATTAGATATTCAGGTTGTTTTTTGAAAGACAAATTTTTAGTTTGAAAGTTTGAATTTCCAGAAAAAAAAATCCACCAACACATCACCTACAGGAAACTGAATGAAAGATTTCCATAAAAACAGATTATTCTATTCAGCTGTCACAATGGCAAACATGACAGAATTAAAAATTTGTTTTCCAACAAAATACAACATAGTTCTCCTTTTAGTTCCAAGCATGAACACCAGCATAAAACAAATAGGCTGTTCAACACTGAGCATAACTACTTCTGACAGTTATGAAAGACCAACATTTAAAAATGAGACAGAATTGAAAAAATTGGGTTCGGGGAAACTACTGAGGTGTAAGAGGCATTTCTCTGTAGAATTAGATTGTGGCCTACTTTCAACCCTCACATCTCACAAAATGGTTTTAATATATTCGACTTGGATTTAAGATGTTTTATGAGCTAAATTTAAAGTGGGAAGGTCTTTAAAAAAAATCTGTACTTTGAGTGAATTTATTTCCATAAAGGACATGTAATAACATCAAGAACCACATAACTTGAAAACCTGCTACCCAAAATTCACGAAATGTAAAAAAAAAATAATAATAATGTTTTTTTTGTTCATGTAATAAAGACATTTTCCCCTTACATTTTTACCATCCATCTCTGCAGTGTTGGACTGGAGAAAAAGCACAGCGATGTAGTTCACCTGCCCTGGCAAGCAGCTTTCTCTTGGGGGGGTTAAACCATGTTGAAGCCCATTAGGAGTCAGTGGTCTCCATGTTAAGCAGTGAAAAGATGGCCTCGCCTCTTCTCTAATGATGTAAACGCTTCCTGACAGCATCCTCGCATGCAGCCTGCATGATGAATCACATGGACCTGGATAAACAGTAAGGATTACCTGTCTCATACTGGATGTACAATTCATGTATGTTGGTGCCGGCGGACATGACAGACTAATGTGGTAACTGCCTGTATTTTTTCAGACTGGGACTGCAGTTGGAGACAGTAACATAATGATGGTGTTTAAAGAGTACTCAAAGGACAGGATATTCTACCTTTACATTTTTTTTTTTACAGAAACTGAGTGACAGTAAGATAAGACAATTTTTAGCAATCCCATTTCATTTCTCCCGTCATCGTTTTGATTTCTTGTCATTTTCTGCACATTTGCAATCGAGTTTCAAATATTTATTTAATACTAGCTGACTTGCAGCCCTGACAGGTTGTATTTGAGTCATCTCAGAGAGGAAAAGGAGCAGCGGTAATGACTGAAGGCCACGGCTGTGCAGGGAGCCCAAACCCTCTTGCATATTCAGATTCAGATTCTCTCTCCTCCCCCTTTGCCCCTGCAGGCCTGGCACATCTGTGGCATATAATTGATTCATTAATAATGCGAACAGATGTTTCTGGTCCACCCTGGCATTATGCCAGCTAGGCAGCCTTTTAATGCCACAGCTTGCCCAACTGCATACTATTAAATGCTCATTGACACAAAGTGGTAGAAGGTGATGCATTTTTAATCCTGAGAGTGGAAGATTTATTGTGGATTTTACACAGAAACGTGTCGGGGAGATCCACCTGCGAAATAATGCTTTGTCTTCTCATGCTTTGAAGTAGTCAATTGAACTGTGAATTAGGTTTTTATGGTAATCAGTTTCTCTGTGTAAGGATTCATTGGCTAATTAACTGGCTGCTTCTTTCTTGTTACACATGCTGTAATCAGGCTTGCATTTGTTCAGCAGACAGAATCGCGTATCAGCTGTTTATGACTAAGCAAGATCGCAAAATGATGACAGTAACTCTTGTTACATTACTGGGTTAGTCTAAGAATTCACCGTGATTGACTGTGTTTTGTTTTTGTAAAGATTGGAAAAGAGAATTATTATTTACAAGTACACCACTCTCTACAATGACAATTGCAGATCAGTAAATGAAAAAAATGCAACTGGTTGGAATAATATAATTCATTCAACACAACACATGGAACAGTTGTGTTTGAAAATAGAAATAATACAGTTTACTTAATAACTAGATGCAATTTTTTTAACAAGCATCTATTAGCTACATAGTTAATATATAGCTTTGTCACTATGTTTATTTCTATGTCCAAAACTAAGAAATGATAAAGAAGCATGAAAAATGGTTGCAAGGTAGAGCCAAGAATCCAGCTAAGAGTGGCTAAAGAGTGATGGTGTTGGTCCTCAGTGGATAACACAATGGCCAGTCAGATAAAAATAGTCATGGAGAAATCTCCAGCTCGAATTTGATTTATTTGAGTGAAGATTTATCCACTGAGGAGGAAGAAGACTGCAGGAGCTTGGCGATTTAAAACATCATTTTGTATAGAGCATTAAAAGTTCTCTGCTAGGAGCTGAGGTTGCTTTGTAATTCATCACAATGTGGGCAATGACCACTGGTAACGAGATCTGTAATTTGAAAGACTAAAAATCTGCCAGCATTCGAGTAGATGTTGTAATATCTGCTCCTGTTCTGACCAGTGCGTCTGCACGTCTCACATATTTTTTTTTAAATCAAGAAAACTGTTCTACCATACCAGATGTTCAGAAGGTCCCTGTACAGATTTGGCATCATCAGCCATGTTTGCTGTTGGCTTCTTGTTGTGAATATAAATTACTGATTAGATTTGAAAACCAATGCCATATGATGCTAATTGTCCTTAAATTTCAGTACTTCTGTCCTTTTAAGAATTTCTATTGGTTTTTAGAAACACCCTTGAATGTGTGAGGTCTCTTCATAGATGCAGAAAGTATTTGAAGAAACAGCTTCCATCCACCCTCTGCTATGGAAACCCACAGTCCCTTCACAACTAGCCAGGCTCCAGCCAGGCTGACAAAAGTAAAACAGCCATTATCATCAGGAATTCTGGTTGAGATAAAGCGCAGTTGTAGGATTTGCAGAAAACAAATGTCATCTCCATTTATGGCAGCAACAGAAATTGCACTTCAACATGAGGCAATTGAATAAATGCAGAATGTCAATTTTTTTTTCCCTCTGAAAGGATAATAAGTATTGTAACAAAATTTGAGGGTTTCTGTTTTAATGAGACGGGAATGAGAGGCTTTAGAGCTCACAGTGACGGACTAATTAATCAGTCTCTGTAGCGGTTTCCCACAGCTATCCATTAGGGTTTCATTCAACAAGACACTGGAGCTTCAATCCCCCTTCTATTGTTGAAAATGGGTCCATAATAATAACATGATTGCAGATTGATCACTGGAAGGCTCAAAAGGGAAATACATGCAGCGAGGAATAATGATGCCCTGTGCAGATAGCCTTCAACAAAGACATTTTATACAAATTCAAAAATCAGAGCCATTTGGAAATTGTTCCAAATCAATTATTTCTTTCCATCACTTGAAAACAGCTTGACTGCTGCCATAAAGCATTTCCACTAGGTTTCCTCATACTGCGCAGAGCAAGCACAATTTTTGTTTGAGGTTAGGGCCACTGCTGAGAGCAATCTAGCCCTTCAACATTATCTTGGAGCTTCCTGTGGTCAATGTAGCCAATATAACAAACTATGGGACATAGTCTGACATAAACTAACATTTAATAGGTCCAGCCAACTGGTGGCATAACTCTGTTCCTGAATAGCTCCAAAGACCTGAAAATAGGTTGACAGAATGTTCCAGCTGTTTATCCTTAGTAGGGGTCAGAGTCAATGACTGTGAAAAAAAAAAACCCTTTTGATCATTAATTGCAGAATGAATAAGGTTTAGGCATGTTGGCACATGTAAATGAACACCTTCAACTTCTAAAGTTACACTTTTAAAAAGCTTTTTCAAATTCCCGCTTGGACAATTGGGTTTATATTGTTTTTTTAAAAAAAGAATGTCTGATTTGGAGGCTTGATGAAATCAGACATTTCACTTAATTTTTTTCAGCATAAAACATTTCTTAATATTCAGGGACAGACATGTGTTTTCAGGGACAAAGGCATGGTGAAACTTGTAAAAAGAGGCTTTGACCCTTAATATAGCTGACTAATACAACTGGGCTTTTGGTCATTGTAATATAATAAAACAAAAGATTTAATAACATTTGCAGAAACGGAAACATGTCTGAAAATTCTAGGCAAATAAAAATATTTTTTGCATGCATGCAGAAGCTAAAAACTAAAGAAAAAAGAAAAAAATATATGCTTACTGCAGTAATTTTCAAGTTTGTTGAATCAATATTTTTTTGTGACATTTTGTGTTTGAGACAATAGGTTTATGAATAAAACATAGAATCTTTATTCTAAATTAAAGTCCAGAGGAAGTGTTGTGCTAGTGGGTATACAAATAACACTGTGGGTTCTGTATGAGTACAAGGGCTTTTATTTTATATGAAATTCTTCCAGTCACGGTTCATCCTTTCATATGGCGTTTTTTTTTTTTTTAGAAATACAAGAAAGAAAGAGTAAAAACATTTTTTTTAGAAACCCCACAACAAAACAATAGAAAATACTAAATACTTTGTGAATCAGGGTAGCATGTAAAAACTTATTTCTATTAGATTTATTTTTGGGTTCATTTTCTTGTGGCTTTATTGTGCAGCAATGAGTGAACTTAACAAAAATCACCTCAGCCAGACATATCCTGTAGGCTTCACTGTTGGATGACTAACTTTAACAAACTCATAAAGTTTGCCTCCATCCACTTCACACAGAGACTGCTAAAATGACAGAAAAAAAAGGGAGAAGGATTTAAAAGTAAAGGGTTTATTTTTTTTATCAATCAACAGAGAGAACTTGGAAACTAAAGCTTAAGTAGCTCTTGGTTTAGATGCCTTTTTTTAAGATATTGTTTTCAAACAGTGAGTTGTTGCTGCTGTCCTCTTCACTGTTATAAGTGGACGGAGAGGAAAGACCAATCTTGTGGCACTAGGATTGAAAGTTAATAAAACTCAGTGCTTACAAAATAACTGCTAACAATGGCATTTACAGACGGAACAGAAAATAAATATGCATTACATTGGCTGGCAAAACTCCCTGGATCAGCCGTTTCATCATGTTTATTCTAGGCTAAACCCCAGTGAAACTATTTAATCAACATGCAAGGTGTAAATGGACAGCAGCAGCCTGTGGTTTACATGCTGTTAGTGTTGGAGGGAGGAAGGTGCCAATTCTGTGGGCCTGCTGTTGCTGAAGCACAATGCAAAACAGAGCTGCAGGAACGGTGGCCTGAGTGTGTCAAAGCAGCTTCCCTTCTGTTGCTCAGCCTAAGTCAATGTTTTCCATCTGAGAGAGAAACAGAGTGAAAGAAATCCTTAACGTGTCACGCTTTCAGGATGTTTGTGCTTTGTCTTGGATGGAAGCCAAATGTTGGAAATAATCATTTTAACAAAGGCATGAACGTTCAGAGTTTCTAGGCTGCTAAAATTAGCAATCGTTAGTCACCGTGTTTGTTGTTGTCACTTCAAGGTTCTTGGATATTGGTCTGTTATGCTATTCAGACAAATCAGATGTACCAATTAAATTTCCATGGCTCAAAAGTTTTATTAGTTTCACTATTTTGTATGAAAAGAATGAGGGTTTACTCCAGATCTTTAAATAGATGCTTAAACAAAAAAAAAAGAAATAACAGAAGTGACATTTTTGAGGCACAATATATTTTATTGATGCATGAGTTTCTAATATATATA
>CAEGAE010024687.1:0-35749 GCA_903067095.1 Girardinus metallicus
CTTGGAGTGTGACTGTTTGAGGTTGTGGGCAGGTGTCTTTTATACTGTTAACCAGTTCAAACAGGTGCCATTGATTCTGGTAATGAGTGGAGGACGGAGGTACCTCTTAAGGAAAAGTTACAGGTCTGTGACAGCCAGAAATTTTGCTGGTTTGTCGGTGACCAAATACTTATTTTCCACCCTTATTTTCAAATAAATTCTTTAAAAATCAGACAATGTGATTTTCTGAATTTTTTTTCCCCTCATTTTGTCTCTCATAGTTGATGTCTACCTATGATGTCAATTACAGGCCTCTCTCATCTTTTTAAGTGGGAGAACTTGCACAATTGGTGACTGACTATATACTTTTTTCCCCACTGTACATCCAGAGGCAGGAAAGATGAAGAAGGAGAAATTATGTTTTGAAGGATGCACCAAAGGACAGTAGGAGTCAAGGAAAGTTGGAGGATAATGGGATTTTTCATCATTTCTGTTTTGTAAACTTCTAAATTTGTACTGTTCAGTGATTTTTCTGGATTCACTTCTTCAGTATGAAAGATTATTGTTCCACAGTTTGATTATAGATGAGCTGAAATGTGAGAAATCTGTTAGGTTCAATTTTGTCAGTGTCTGACTATGTTTGACTTCTGTGAATAAAAGAGAGGGAGTTAAAGACCTGTCCGCAACAATTATCCCATCTCTCGTCTCAATCTAAGAACGTTTCCTTTTCTCCACATGTTTTTACATCGAAGGACTTTTTCCTCCCACTTGCTTTCTCTGTGACTGCATCACCAGACACACCAAACATGGACTTGGTTGCTGCATTCAGCTGCTAATTTAGCCTTGTGCTTGTTATTGCGTAGCGCAGACAAGACACAGGCACGATACAGCCTTGAATGAAAACAGATAATTCATCCGAGGCACAGAGTTGTCCCTGTACTTAAAATAAGTTTCCTTGTCTTCAGCTCACACTTTAAAAAATATTGGACACCTTTTTCATGTTTTGTTATGCCATCAGCATTTGGAAAGCAATGGGTCACGTCATGGGTTTTGGGTTTAAATCGTTGTATTTATACTCTGAAACTGTGAATTTGTGGTAGAAGACTCTTGTAGCGTTTTGGTATGTTTTGGTTTGTCGTATTTTCAATTGCTTATTTTGTAAAAACTGCACATTTCTGTTAATTACTCTGTAAAACAGTATTATCTTCTTAAAAGTGATGGGTGGATTTGCTTTATATTTTCAGGCTCCACTGTTGCAACTGTTTTATGTTTTTCTTTTTTTTATTCTTAGCCTAAAATAAAACAATGATAAATATTCCATATTCCAGTGGATACTTCTCAAAAATAATAAATTGTACCACAAAAAGTGAAGCTGCAGACTTTTGTTTTGTTCCTCTGTAAACAACGTCTACAGATTACTTCATTTGGAAATCTGCCAGTGCACTGAGTTGATTAATAAATTATTTTAGCCAGAGGAACACCTCATGCATTATGAATATCCTCCATCAATCTCAATTCTGTTCCATCATTGAGTTTTAAGCAACCAAACTGAACAGCTGTTAATCTGTAAAGAAATTCTGCTTTCTCATCATCATCTTAGTTTTTTTTTTTTTTCTTCCAGTGCTGGCTGTGACAAGTTTGACTGAAGCACTGCAAAGCTTCATTACTCATTTTTAAAATTACATTTAGGGGGGAAACTCACTTATGTAGAGAGTCATGCAGAGGAAGAGTGCCTAATGGTGTTTCTTTTAAAACTAAGCATGATGCACACACCATAAATGCACTCGGGGGAAGGGGAGGTATTTGTGCAGAAACTCTAAGTGCCTTTTTCAGTGTAACAGAAAATAATGATGAGGCTTTAAGTAGAGATGAAAAGAGTGGGATTTGTCCCAGATAAAAGTACGTAAATTGACATAGATAGCATCCACTTTTTCTCTCTTCATAGACATCCAACCTGTACAGCTTGTTCAGCAAGATTTTTTTTTTTTTTTTTTTTTATTTCTCTCAGCAGTAGTGTTAGCCAGGGTATTCTGTGTGGGTGATGTTAGATTTATAAGCCTAAGATGAGAAGGTGCTCGTTGCAGAGGTGTTTGTCTGGAGAGGGAAGAGAGGCAGGCAAGAGAAAGGCAAAAGGATGGAGAGACTTGTACTACTTTGAAATGCTGCAGCCCCGGAGCATGTACATTCACTCTTTGCTATTTTTTTTTTTGAGTATTTTTAACAGGAGGATGTTGAATAATAGAAGGTTCCTCCATGTTTGTGTGTGTCGATCAATACGAACCATATCTATGTGTAAATAGTTTATGTGTTTAATCAGTTTTTTTGTTTTTCTTAGGTAGAAGCAACTCCACTGCAGATGAGGGAACATGTTGGCAATGGACCAAGGAGTGGTGGAGGAATGGCTGTCCGAATTTAAGGTAGGACTTTATTCTGAGTACCAAGTCTGAAACGTCCTTCACCCATCATCTGTATGCGAGACGTTTCTGCTGCTCCTTCTTACGGGCAGAATGTATTTCACTCACGAAAACAAACGCGCTCCGTGAAGTGCTTTGTTCCCAGACAATTGCAGCGCTCCCACTCAAAACACAAGGACTCACCTGGTACACGAAGCAAAAGATGAATTTTAGTGTAAATGTATAAAGATGAATCTATTGTCCTCCGAAAGCAAATAACCAGCGTTATTGATGAGCTACATCTAATGCAAAATATGCTGGAGCAAGTTGTAAAAAGGCGTTAAAATGCCACTTATTGGCCATCAGTTCCAATTTCTTGTTACTTTTTTAACTGACGTAACTTTTTACACTCATTAAGACGCAACAGTTCATAAAAACAAAAGGTAACTCCATCAATTTAATTAACATAAATACTATAAGAAAATTAAATTGAGTTTAATTCAAACGGTTGTGATGATGGCACAGAAAATTACTTTTTTATTTCCTCTCGCATTATTCTCAAACTACTGGTTGTCATGTATATAGCATCAAGCAGTTGTTACAGAGACTTTGCTACATTAAGCTTTGTGACATTGTTTTTTTAACCATCTTGTTTACTGTATGTGGCACAGAAATAAAACTTGGCCTTGATTGTCAGAGATCCACTTGTAAAAACCAACTTCTTTCAGACATTGTTGACCTATTAGGAACTTGGGCTTGTCATTTCTGTCTCTCTTTACCCACATCTGGTGTGTAGTTCATAAATCAGGCATTCGGGATCTTATCTCGCTTTGACTGGTCGCACACATTTAGATTTTTTTTTTTTTTTTTTTTTTTTAACTTTCTGAACACAGTAAAAGTGGTGCACACCAAACAGGAAGAGCAGCAGGGTAGAGTCGGAAACCGTGTTTGTTTTGAATCTAACCACTGACGGTACTTTTAATGCAAGACGTTGCTTAAAGTTAAATAATTTATGGGCAGGGCTGCAGTTAATTATACTCTATTAAATAGTAAAACGGGAGTATGATTGTTTGTTAGAGTGATATCACAAAAGACTATAAGGGATGGAATATTTCTTAACTGTTAAGTTCCAAATGTGAGAACTTGTATGAAAATATTTATTTGCTCTAATGGAATCTCATTGCCGTAGACTTTTGCAGGTGTTTGTTGTTTTTTAGGAACTATCTGTCACTGGACATTTTGCACTAACTATGTGTCAATTGTTACTTGCTACTAGTCTACACATAATCTATGGTGAGGAAATGTGGTTTTGTAGCAACAAGAAATAACATCTACAGGCAGAAGGTCACTAAGAGTCACGTTCTGTATCTCATCCTATATGAGGATCGAAATCAATTGAAGTAGGGTATAATTTAAAGTTTAGGAAAGACAATAAAATATTATTGTATGAAATTTGAAAAAGAAAAATTCTACATAATTAGTGAAAATACTGAACTGATAATAGAAAATGGTTTATCAATTGGGATTAAAGGTACATGTAAAAAAAAAAATCCTTAAGCAAAGTTTTAGCATGCTGTTCATTAAGTCCAAATTTTTGTGCTAAACCTTTTTTCCCCCCCTACTGATCCAATGTATTCTCATCTTAAATGTTGTTTTTTCAATAGATGTCAACAGGAAATAAATAAAGGCCTCAGAGTGTCAGTCTGTGTGTAATTAAGCTATATAAAGTGTTTCAAGAGACTAATTGAGTTACTGAAATGCTTAAACTTTCCAACAATATTGTAATTTATTAAAACAGTTTTTCAAACTTTTACGTGTTTGCGTTATTTCAGACCCTCCCAGACAGTGCCATCGCCACCTATGCCGTCTCACTTAAAGAGAAAGGCTCTCTGATACCGGCACTCTACAAGGTCATACGAGAAAACTACAGCGACGTATGTACACACACCTTTTAACAAATGTAATCTGTTTGGAGTAAAAACTTTTAATTTGGCAGCATACAAGTTTTTTTTTTCCCTAGACCTAAATCACAAAAACATGCATTACCGTCGAGTATTTTTATCATTTCCACGAGTTTTTGTCATGTCATTTTTTTCTTTTTTTGTCCTTCCTCAGCTGCTGGAGCCAGTTTGTCACCAGTTGTTTGAGTTTTACCGGAGCGGTGTGCCACAGCTGCAGCGTTTCACACTGCAGTTCCTGCCAGAGCTCCTGTGGAGCCTCCTGTCTGTCAGCGCTGCCAGAGACCCCCACATGTCCGGTTGCATTGAGGCATTGCTGCTGGGCATTTACAACCTGGTAGGAGAAAGAATGAGCCCCAAAGAGGAGCTGGTCTTGTTTAATATTAATTACATGTTTCCATTGTGATGAGAGCAAATAAGCCATATCTTTTGATTTCCCAAATCTTTATTGCGGTTCAGGTTAAATATATGCTGAAATGCTCAGGTTATTGTAGAGTCATAAGTTTTAAAAGTTACTGTTTTTCTCGTGTTATTAGAAAGTTAAGTGTTGGGGGTGACCGGAGGTTAGGGTGAGAAATAGAGGAACTGAAACATAATCAGTTTGCAACTTATAAACGCCCTTAATCATTTCACAGATATTGTAGCACTTTTATGATTAAAATTGTTCCACTTTGGCTCTAAGTGCTCCATCAGCAAAGTGCAGCATCTCCTCATTTCCTCTCTGAATACCAGAATAGGTCAGCTGTCACTCAGTCAGCACGTTGACTGGCTTCTAATAATCTTTTTGACATTCAGAGGCACACGGGGGACATTAAAGCCCTGGGGTTTTTGATTGTGTGTGAGTGCGTGTGTTCACACAAATAGGTATTCACACTCCAACAGAGCTTGTGGGGAAATAAGACCCTGTGGTCTGCGTGCAAACGCCCACGCATAGCAAATGGGTGGGCCCTAAGTGATCAAAAGCTTCACTTTAGTGAAAATCATGTGTGTTTATTTTTTTTTACCCACAGAACTATTTATTTCTTTTCCTGTCTTTCTTTTCCACAGGAAATAGTTGATAAAGATGGGCAAAGTAAAATATTGTCTTTCACCGTCCCTTCCCTCTCCAAACCCTCAGTATATCATGAGGTATGTTCCACACTCAAACTTGCAAAAAAAAAAAAAAAAAAACAACTCCTCAATTTATTTAAGTTTTCTCACATTTTAAATTTCTTCATTTTGCTTCTAGCCATCAGCAATCGGCTCCATAGCTCTTACAGAGGGAGCTTTAGCCAATCACGGGCTGAGCAGGGTTGTGTATAGTGGGCCACACCTCCAGAGAGAGACGTTTACAGCACAAAACAGGTAGGAGGAATTTTTCAGTTACTGATTTACTTTCCTGGTGGGCAGATTATTGATAAACGCTGAACAGCGGTAATTTTAAATTTAACTTTCCTGGTAGGATGTCAACGCGTAACTGAAATAGTAGCACCCGCAAAGGATGCTCAGGGTCTGACAAAAAAAAAAAGAGTTCAGTGTCATTGTAAGTTATGAATTTCAACTTGTTGAAGACACATTGTGGTGTGGTGGTAATGTGTTGAGCTGCTGCCATAACAAATTATTTTATTCATGATGCACTTGACTCAGTGATTGCCTTTGGCAGTTGTCTTTGCTTCGTTTTATCTGAAGTCATGTTGCCTTAAGGATTTCCTAAATTAATACAACTTTAAATAATCTCAATCGGTCATGTTCGCCTGAAGGAAATGTTCTCAGCTTCTTTCTGTCTTTTTTTTTTCTCTTTCTATTTCAGTCTAGTTGGACTGTGTTTCATCTCATGCGTTTAATTAAATGCGACAAAACTTGTCCTTGTAGTGCCGTGCAAAATTGTCCATTGCAGATGAAAGTTTAACACAAAAATGCACCACTGAGATGAGATTCTGTAGTGGTCTATAGAGCTAACCTTTGCCGTTTCTGACATTGCCACTTGTTATAATGGTGTTGAGGGTGGGGATCACAGTTGCTTGAAATCTGCTGTAGGTTGCATGTTTAGATTAAAGCAAATTCTCCATAAAGCAAATTCTCAGTAACTCTGAATGGTCGCAGATCCTCAGTGGTATAAGTTGCTCTGAACTTTGCGATTAGCTTCAACTACACCGAGTTATGGGTGATCTTTCAAAATATTGCCTTTTAGTTTTCACCTGTGCTGAGTTTGGTGCATGTGACCTCATGTGTTTACTATAAATGCGCTTTGAAGTTCCACCTTTTGCATTACGCCAAATTAGGTCACAAATTGACATCAAGATAACTGAGTGTTGACGCTTGACAGTCGAATTTTCAATTGCTGCATCTCAATGCATTGGAAAACAGACTTTATTTTTTGCTGCCCCTCCTACAGGCTCCATAGTAACTCTGCAAGAGCTGCAGAGATCTATTGACAGAATAGTTATTAGTCTTGCACCCTACAAATTTGACGTGGTGCAATAGTGGCAAGATGAAGCTCATTAATGAAAGCAAATGATTAGAAGTTTGACAAAAGCTCTGTAAGGCACCACAGAAAACCTTTGGAGAATGTTGTGAGAAGAAAAAAAAAAAAGAACTTATCTGAGCACTGTTAAAGGTGAAAAGCACTCACTCAGGCTTATTATGAATCTTCCACAAAATGAGAGCAAACAACTCTAACACTGGTGTCCAGGTCAAAGCAAAAAGCTCTGTTGGTGTCGTCTTTGACTTGCAGAGTTCAAAATGTCTTTTTATACCCAAGGACAGAATAAGACTAAAAATATTTACAAGACAGACTTTAAAGAGAACTAGACTCTGTTTATCTGTTTCTATGCAACATCTCTTCAGAGTGAAGACTCAGAAAAGCTTATTCTGCTAAAGTCCCTAAAAAAAAAAGCATTATTTCATAGCATTGTAGGACATGACCTAACAATAAGTGTACACAATCATGAGACATTAGCATGTTAAAAAAACGACAAAAAAAAAAAAAACTTTCCGTCACAAGCTGCTCTGGTCAGATGAGACCATATTGAAACATTTTGGTCGACATAAAAAAATGCTGTGTGGCAGAAACTTAACTCTCCCTCATCTAATTCAGCGTCTTTGGGGAGACCAGAAAAGAGCCGATCACAGCTGACATCCAGCTAATTTTACTGTTTTCTTTTTTTTTTTTTTTTTTTTTTGAAAAAAAGAGTCTTGGTAGAGGAATTATTCAAAAGACTTGCAGCTGTAATTGCAGAACAAAGTGTTTTGAAAAAGTATTACTCAGGAGAACTGAATATATTTTCATCTGTAGAACCTATGTCCCCTTTTCCTCTCACTCTGAAAGTACATGCTATGTTTTGTTACAATTAGTCCCAATAGAATCCATTAAAAGGCTTAAGGGACATGATCAGTTTTGCAAGGCCCTTTGCTGTTTTGTTAATTAGCAAACAGGTGGAAGTACATTTCAGAGTCTGCAGTAATATTTAATATTTTGGTGAGTCACCTCACGGTGCACTTGACTGTAATGTTCTGTTTTGTTTTCTGATAATGAGATTCGAGGTGCTGACCTTCCTGCTGCTGTGCTACAACGCAGCTCTCAGCTACATGACCCCCACCTCCCTGCAGTCCCTCTGTCAGCTTAGCTCCAGGTAAGAGAAACAGACACTCTAAAGCTCTTAATGTAATGTAGTGTTTGCTTGCTTCTCTTAGCAAATGTTACAAACACAGACCATTTATAAGCTTAGATTCATCACAGTTAATGTCAACACGTCCGCACTAGTCTGCAAGCAGTTGCTGATCTGATCCTCTTATGGCCATTTCTGCCAGCGAGATCCAAGATACCACTATTTGGCTTCGAGCTGCCATGAGCACACATCCAGGCACGGTGATTTTAGTAAGCTGCCAGCTGCAGCTGAGCACTGGTCTGACGAGGAGTCATCAGTTTTGATTTCCCCTTTGCTATTTGATAGATGTGCACAAGAAGTTTACGTCTACCTAGGTTTTGGTTCTGGTTTGTATAAAACCCATATGCAACTAATGAATTATTTATTGTAAAATTTTAATAAGTTGTTCATTCTCGCCATCGTATTTGCGACTGTTTATGTTCAGCTGACATTTAGTTTCATATTAGCTCACCATGGGGAAGTAAGCTGTCATAAAGTACCTATAATCAAGTGGCCCCTGTGGAGTCATTGTTTGGCTTCCCATGTTGCAAGCTGCTCCGTTGTGTTTAATAATAATTGCTTTTCCGCTCCAGGGTGAGTATATGTGGTTACCCACGGCAACAGATGAGACGCTATAAAGGCATCAGCACGCGACTCACGGTCACATCAGAGTTTTTGGTTCAGCTCATAACAGGGATCCACTATGCCTTGTGAGTATTTGGCACACATAATTTTAACCACAACTATGCAGTGAGATTTGAGGGTTTCAGTTCCTAATTTTTCCAAAGCGTGCTCAATATTGAACAAAGGTACTTAATGATTTATTTGTGCATTTTGCATATATGAAGCAAGATTATAAATCTATTAAAGTAGCTTTACTTAGAGCAACGGTTTTTTTTTTTTTTCATTTTTTTAATCGATTCTATTAACTTATGTTAGTTGGATAGTCATGTTACTACTAAAACAACAAAGTGTGGCTTCTTCAAAGCAAAAATAAAGTAATAACTTCAGACTTTTACACAAGATTACGCTGCAACATGTCCCCACTGTTTTTTTGCGATTAATCTATTTTTGTCTCCTTTTGAACAGAAATATTTCTTAATATCAAATATTTATGTGAGAATCAATTTCTTCTGTGTCACATTGCATTTTTTTAAAATGCAGAATGTTAGTGGTGTAATTCAGTTTATCTCCAGTTAAGGTTTTACACTTTCTAGCCGCTCTTGATTCGCTGTAGTGTTTAAAATAAGTTTCTGTATATGTACTGTACTACAGTTCTTGTTCTGCTTTCTTTTCAAGAGCAAAATGTATAAAATGTTAGGAGAAATGACCTATATTGTATTTTCTGATCTAATGAGACTCTTCTTTATTTTTGAACTCGTTTGTTTCTCCTGTTGAACAGGTGCAACGGTGAAGTTGAGCTGGGATCCAAAGCACTGGATGACGTCCTGTATCGAGCCCAGCTGGAGTTATTTCCTGAGGCTCTCTTGGTGGGTGCATCGTTCATTTCCCTTTCCTCTGCGCTTGTTCTCAGAAATTTGTGCGCGCGTGAGAGAAACCCTGATTAAGACGCACGTGCTGGCCTCAGTCTTGATTCGTGTCCGGTATTGTATGCTGGTTCCTGTTGGTCTCTGTGTGTCTGCAACTGTGAGCACAGTGTAATCCCACTAGATTATTTACATGCTTTCCCTTCTGCTCAGTTAAGCTGTAATCCTTGAGGCCCAGGGAGTAGAGGATTGAATCTAGTAAGCTCACAATATTACTACACGAGTCAAGGTGCACTACTCTGGCACAATCAAAACACAACTCGATGCACATTTATAGAAAGAGTGTTTACATGAAAAGAAAAGTCTGAGACTTTGAGTACAGTCTTTGGACATTCATCACAAACGTACACACACACACGCTTGTTGTATTTGGAACATACACAGTGGCCCCCAAGCTCAGCATAAAACTGTGACGTATTCTTCACGGGACCAATTTGCCGCAGCGCTGCACACAAAAGACATGTTGTTCCAATCCTAATGCTTTCTACCCCATGATACGCTCTCAGTTGTTACATGATCACTTTGCATTTGCCACATAAGAATTTTTAAGTGTGAGCAGATTTTTGTTACGTAAGAAGTTGTGACACCCAAAATCCTCTTTGTTTTTTTTTGTGCATCTGATGTCCCTGGTAGTAACTCTGGTATTATGTTTTGTCCTTTAATTGTTTTACTTCAGTAGGTTGCGTAGTCTTGGCTCGATTAAATGAAAAAGAACTCCTCTGCTGTTGTCTACCTCATTTAGTGAAAGCATATTTAAAATTCACTGATGTCTGTTGTTTAAATTAGAACAATTGTGGGTGTAATGAGTGTGAATATTGGTCTCGGGCAATGCTCTGTTTTACTTCAGCAATCATTGATTTGGGGATTACAGCAGCTGATCAATAGAGCTACACAAGGACAAAAGAAGCATTAATAATTCCTAGAAAACAAACAGAAGGACTCTTTTGTAAACTGTCCACAACTGATTTCAAATTGTCATCGTCAGAAATTATTTGTATGAACATGTATTTTTTTTTTTTTTTTTTTTTTTTTTTTTTTAAATCTGCAGGTGGGTAATGCCATCAAGTCTTCACTACACAGCGCGGCACTGAAAAGCAAGGAGGGCGGTCGGAGTATCCAAGTGGAGATTACACCCACCGCCTCCAGGATCTCCCGCAATGCTGTCACCTCCCTCTCTATAAGAGGACACCGCTGGAAGAGAAACGGTGAGATGCACACACACACACACGCACACACAGAGAAAAAAGAAGAAAAAAAAAAGGGTAAACTGAGGTGAAGGAGAGAAAAGTTTACCTCTAGACTTTTTTTTTTTTTTTTTTTCTCAGCATTTTGTAAGAAACGTATCGTTTTGGACCGTTCCACACCACAGGAGAGGGCAAAATGTCATTATTCAACCACCCATTTCATCTATGGTCACTATTATAAACATTATAATAGTGGCCAACCTTAAAACTGTAGATCATCTATCAGTTTGATAGGATCTATTCCATTTTTTTTTTTTTTTTATCTTCTAATTTAGAAAGATGCATGGCCATGTTTGAAGTGTGAAGCAAGTCACGTGTTTGTCCTGTATGTTGAAAGATTCAGCTCTCTTGGGGGCAAAATGTGTTTTAGTTTTAGGAGAGATTTCCTCTCTTTTCCCAGAACACACATCCATCAGGTAAATTACAGCCTTCTGCTGTTTTAATGAACGGGTTTTATCTTGTGCCGTCTGCGCTTCTAACAGGAACATACAAGCAGCTTATGTATGTTCAGATGATGGAGGAAAGGATGATTGAATGTTTGGGAAACACTGCAGACTGCAAATCCATTCAGTTAGTGTGGTCCTCTTCATCTCCACACAGCTTGTACTTTATGTTATGTTTTGATCAGTAACGTTTTTATTTATGTCTGTTAAATTTATTGCTTTTTTGTTTGTTTTGTGTTTCTGTGGTTGTGTGTGTCTGTGCACATGACTCTTTTTTTTGTTTGTTTGTTTGTTTGTTTTTATCTATGTGCATGAAATGCATCTTTCCATCTGTGTTTGCATGTGTGTGTGTGTGGTTTATGTACTGTCCTGCCCCCCCGCCCCCCTCCCACCCCTCCATGCTCCCCGCCACCAGAGACCCAGGAGGTGAGTGTAGACGGTGACCCAACACTGGGGGGCGTGGCCGTCCCCGAGATCAGTGTGACTGGCGTGAGCGGCGAGCGAATGGCCAATGGAGACTCCCTGCGGCCACGCTCTGACGGACGCAACCACCTCGACGACTCGTTGGGGGCCTCTTCCGAGGTCAGCACGGACTCCCGAGGTCACGACTCCGGAAGTCGGAGTCAGGAGGTCAGGAGGCAGAAGTCTGTGAGGCGAATGGTGGAGAATGAGGGTTCTGGGTCGGCCTCCGCAGGGAGGAGCCAGTACTGAGACCCAACCTTCCCTCTCCCTAGCCCCATTCCAGGGGTAACCTAGGTAACCATGTGTGGGGGAGTGGTCTGAAAACGCTGCATGATGACTTTCCCTTTTACCTTTGGCGCTGGGCTCCACCACCCTCTCTTCACCTAAATACGCTTATTTCTCTCATCTGTCAATCGGTATCGATCATCATTTCATTTACTCATTCTCTCCTGTGTGGGTTTAGCTTCATTATTAAGACCAGCCTCCATGACTCCCCTTAAGTCCAGTCAGTTATTTTTAACCTCTGAATAATTTGAATAACCTCCTAAAAATGTCTTTTGGTGCCTTTTCAGATCATACTTTTTAAAAAGTACATAAAATAAAGGTGATTTTTATTGGAGTAGATTGACAATGACTTGTAAAAGTATTTATACAATTAAATATGTTTATGTCACAACCACAAACAAAAGTATTTTATTCCACACAAAGTGGCACGTAATGCAAAGTCAAAATGTATAGTGTCCAGCTTTTTTTTTTTTTTTTTTTTTTTTTTTTTTTTTTTTTTTTTTTTTTACTAATAAAAACTGTAGCATGTATTTGTGTTTAGCCTCGTGAATTGTCCAGAAGTTCTTTGAACGCATCAGATTTTTGTTTGGGAAGAATAATGAAGGCCAAGAAACACACTAGACAAGTCAGAATTACATTTCCCAAGTTTGGTGTATTTCACCAAGAACTATTTAATCCATCATCTGCAGATCAAAACAGTTTGGTATTAATGGAAACCGATAGGTTTGGCAAGCAGTAAGCAGAAAAACAATCTAAATAATCTTAATGTAGCATCCTCATTGTGAACAGGGTAGTGGCAGCATTATGATTTGGGGATGTTTTTTTTTTTTTTTTGGTTTTTTTTTAGCAGAGAGAGAGAAACTGAGTAGATTTCATGCATGGCTACTTCTTCCTCTTCCCAGTTATATTCTGCTTTGTGTTTATCTCAGAAAATACATTGTGTTATGTGGTTGTTGCGCTACACAATGTCAACACATTCAAGGAGTATGAATACTTTTACAAGGCAGTGTAAGGTAGAGTTATCAATGAGTATGTTTTTCTTTCCATATCATATCAGAAAATTGAGAGTAATCCTGATGACCTTGAAGCAGTGAGCTTAGAGGATCTCTAGAAATGCTCCAGAGAAGTTTTTGTTTTGGGAAAGGTACTCGGAAGGTCGAAACACCTCAACACATTAATCCTGGGTTGCAACTGGAAGCAGATTGTTTGCTTCTGACTTGTAGTTAGGAGCTAAGGAAGGATATGCAGGTCTTGAACTTAAATTTAATTAAAGACAAATATCTCCTGACCTGCTCTGAGCAGGCTGAATCTGGAGGACTTCAGCAGGACCTTCCTATCTGTCTGTTTTATGTGCTCTGTACTCGTGATGTTGTCATGATAGCAACAGCTCTGATCTGTAGTTGTGTACATGCCGCCCTTCACATGGGTCTGGTTTCATGTTTTACAGAAAGCAGAAAATAGTGTTAGTGTGACAGTTTTTAGTTAATTAAAAGAAGGGAATAAGTGAGTTTTTTTTTTTTAAATTGTCCTTTTCATTTGCTTTCATCTACTTTCCCTTTGTGATTTTTTTTTTCCAAGGCTTATGCTTTTAAACACTATTCTTGCTTTCCTTTGGGACAAAACATGCACTCCTTTAAAACTGGATTATTAGCTGTTATCTCACACCTCTGCTCCTTATTCTAATGTGTGCTGGACTTTAACTAATAATCTTTTGCTTGGTGGCAAAATACTCTTTTTAAGATGACATTACAGTGTAAAAGCGCCACCTGCTGGTTGGTAGTAAACCTCATCTGACATTCAGCGAATTTAGTCTTAAAAATAATTGAGTTGTTTATTTTGAATCCATTTATTCTTCATTGGATTAAATAAGCTGGACAACAGATGAGGTTGATTAACTTTTATCCTGCACCTGTTTGTAACGTGAGTCGGAAACGCCTAAAATGAAGTGATGGAGTGATGAAGTTTGTTTTTCTTTTCCTCCGTCTGCCTCACAGACGCAGTGGATCTGGGTTCCCCGGACGAGTTGATGGACATAGCCGAGTTGGACGAATGGGTTTGGCCGGTAGCAGCGGTTCCCGACTTGAACCCTCCCGCCATCACTATCAGCAGCAGCACCACCACACTAAACCTGGGAGCTAAAGCGTTGAAGAAAGTTCGGCTCAATGGGCGCAGCACTAAGGACAAGGAGTGCAACGCCCTGACAACGGGGCGGGCCGCCAGCGAGAACGCAGACTTGTCCAACAAGCGGCTGACGCTCACTTCCAGCCAGTCGGTGCCCAGGGCGGGCGCCCTCACCAGCCTGACTCGCACTGCCAGCGCCGTCTTCTCTCGTTCCTTCGAGCTCGTTGCCAGCAGCAACCCTGCTCCCAACCACCCGGCCTCCGAGGTGGGCTGCTACCCCTGCAGCCTGCAAGAGGACAGGATGGGGTACATGAGTCCTAAGCCGAACCACACCCCGCGCTCCCCAAGCATTAGCGTTCACTTTAGTCCTGACCTTTGAACCCTTTAAGACTTTTACTCAAACGAACCCTCATCTCTGATCCTGTGATCTTGTGACCCTGTACCTGTGATCTGGAACTCCAAGCCATGCCGACTGCATTCGACCACAAAAAAAAAGTGTGAAGAAAAACTCCCCCAGCGTGTTTTCCTCCATCGCTTCATTTTAGGCGTTTCCGACTCTGCGTGCTGTAAACCGGCTTGTCGTCTCGCTTCAGTCCGACATCCAGAGCAGCTCAGTGAATGATGGAGGGAGGGCATCGGGCGTACCACTTTCAGGTTTCTTGTCTTTGTTTTGTTTTGTTTTATTGTTTTTGAGTTGAAGTCAAGGCAGGTCATAAGTCTGCCCTCATAAATAGATGCACTTAAAATGATCACTAAAAAAGAACCTGTTTAAAAAGTTATTAAACCTGCATTTGTTGCCCAGTTTTTCCACCCATGCTCTTTGTGTCTGTGGGCAGGTGGACTATATGTGCGAGCATGCGTGTGAGTATGTTTGTTTTTTGTTGTTTTTTTTTTTTTTTAGAAAACGGCTGCTGATTGGTACAGTGAGTAAAGTGTGATTATCGTAGTCAAAATATGTGTTTCTACTACTTTTATATTACTAGTAATTCCCTTCCCATAGCAATACAGAACACTTCTATTCAGTATTTCTTTAATGTTTATGGGCTGATCACTCCGACCTCATCGGACAGCAGTTTTAAACGTGCTTCTTGATTCTTCCTGAACCTCATTGAAAAGCAAGCCACTGAATAATCAACCAGTATGAATAGAATCAGCTCTTCTGTTTACAATCACACAGTATTCTCACCATGACGGAGAAGCAATACTTTCCTTCCTCATTGCTCCTTTAGCACCTTCTTTACATGCCGTGTCATAAATGGCAACACTTTGGATCCGACTTTTTAAAAATGACGAAGATGATTTACATCTTTGAGGGTGATGAATATGAATGATTAAGTACTGAATTTTGCACAAAGAAGAGTTAATCGGTTGTAATGAACTTTGGTATTTTTCATACGAACAAGAGTTTTTGACTCTTAAATTGTATTTTTCCCCAAGGGGACATGCTTTTTTTTGCTCCTTTCAGATTCCTTCCCAACTTTTGTGTGATGCAACAACCCCATACAGCAGCAGGTTGGTTAGATTCAACAAAGTTATTTCTAATTATCCCTAAACTGTAAATGTTCAAGCAATATGGGGGCACATGTTCTAACCCAGCCATGTCAGATGTTTGTAGTACTAAGGTGATGTAATTCCTGCCTCTCCTCTTGTTCGTTACTTCATCCACATGTCAAAAGACGTGCTAATACCAAGAAATGAATAAAACTCCAACCATCTGCTACGATTGATGTTCTAAATCAAGCCGTCATGCTGCTCCACCCTCGGTCTGTTTACTATAGCTGTTGAGTGTCCATAGCTTGTTGGGACGATACCAATCATGTTTCTTTGTATGTGGGTTTACAGTAAAATGGTTAAGCTATCCTTGTACATCATACTGTTGTACTAAAGTTGGTTATATTTGCCTTTCTATGTCTGAAAATAACTCATTGCTACAACTTCTGGAAATAAAGTGTTTCTATATTTCACTGGTGTGCTCTGAGATGTTTCTCTTCTTCCACTAGGGGGCATTTGTATTATTCAGACCTTTGATAATGATAAAGTGTCAAAGCTGCATTATAATAACTCGGTGGAAATCTGGTTTAGGAATGTGGCCTTCTAATTTGGAAGAAATTATTTCATTTTTAAGTGTAGGCACACTCAGTTTGGAGTGGTATTTATCTGAGGAGTGTGAGACAATAAAATGAAGTCTTAAGTCTCTCTCCAGAGTAGTGAGAGTTGGCACACCAAGATCACAAAATCAGGTACAGAGTGCCACAAGTCCTTTCTGCCCTTCTGAAGCCTTTTTATAAAATCTGAAAAATTCTGTCGGATACTTAATGGATGCTGCAAAGCCATGTAAAATTAGCTAAAAAGTTTTTGGTGAACTTGTGCTGCGTATTTGACTTGGAAAGTAGAACATGTAAATCATATCAGGATACCAATGCAAATAAACACTATATATGCACATTTCAACGTATTTCATACACACGGCACTGCTGACTTATTTCTGACTCTAAGAATTGACTTCAGGGGCTCCAATTGATTATTTTTACTTTTTATTGTTTCTACTTGAAACCCACTACTTCAGAATAAAAATTAAGATGTTTTCAAGACAAGTATTAGTCACTTTTCCAAATTGTGTTTCTTGAAAGTAGATCAGGAGTAAACGGCAGATTGAAATAATGTCAAAATAATTGTCTAATGAAGCAACCCACAATTACTGGTGAATATCTATTTCTACCATGAATGCAGTACTTATTTGGTTTTTATACATTGAACAAAAAAACATATTTATTAGTAAACATAAAAATATTATTGTTTATAATAAACACTTAATGTGCACTTATTAACAGAACAAATTTACGAAACCTCTGTCAGAAACATTTATTTAATACTCTTGATAAATAAAAAGTGGGTAAAAAGCAAGTATGTGACAAAAAAAAAGGTACTTGAATAAATAAGAGGCCAATGTTATCACAAACAGTGCAAATGCTGTCCCAGTATTGTTTACGTTTAGCAAATTTATTAGTCATGAGCAAATGTTGACCTTCGATATGTGCTGTTTGTTTTAACAGGGGTTGCAGTACCGCCTCGATCCACCAGATGGCGGCAGCTGGAACTCGGAGACCTTCGGCTAGTTTCTTTTTCCTGTACGTCTCTTCCTTTTTCCTGTCCTTGGTAGAAGCGTCGGGATCTTCGCTGTCGGTACAAACACATGGCTAAACTGAGCAAGGAGACCAAACAGCGGCTGCAGCAGCTGTTCCAGTGCAGCCAGTTCGTGATCAGATGGGGCTTCATTCCGACCGTGCTTTACCTCGGTTAGTATTTAAACAAATGAAGGCGGAGGAGGGGAGAAACGAGACATGCATGGCTAATGTCGGCTAATTAGCCTTACATGCTAGCTTTTGACTGAGAGGTACTGTTGATTTCCCTGTTTCTTTCTTTATTTTAATGTGACGTATTTATAGTTGTTGTTGTGACTTTCCAGTATGGTGACCGACGCAGTTTTATGAACAAACCACCTTTTTTTATGACCCTAAAAGTGTAAGGGACCCCATCAAAACACCCCCCGTGGTTTAAACACTGTAGTTCCTAAATAGGGTTTGAGGGGGAAGGGGCGGAAGAAAAAAATGATCTGATTTTAGGTCAGCAGCAACGATGGGAAACTTGAGAACTTTGCATAGATGTGCTGTGGAGACTCCTAATGGGGAACTTGAATCTTTTGCATGAGTGACCACACATCCTCTAACCATCTGTGTCAGGATCTTCTCTGACTTCAGCATATCGGAATCACCAGTGCTGATGTCACGCTTTCTTTTTTTAAATCACACAGATCTCTGGTTTAGGTCCCCCCCCTCCCCTCGATTCAATTGCTACAAACATGGTTTCGTATTTTGTTGGGATTTTATGCGATAGGCCAACACAAAGTGATGCATAATTGTAAAGTGGTAATTGTGGTTTTATATTTTAGTGTGTGAGAAGTGAAGCAAGAAAATATGAACTCATGCCACACTTTGCAGATCTTTATTTGAAACAAAACATTGTCAGCCTTGTGTTTTTTTTTTGTTTTTTGTTTTTTTTTTCCCCTTCCACTTCATAATGAGATTCTGATTTTTTATTAGTTGTTTACACAAGCTGCCAATAAAATACAATGAAGTTTAAAGTTTTAATAAAATATGGAAGAAATAGGTATGGAAACTTATGTAGAACTATAATTAAGTAGCTTAAACCACTCCAGTGAGGATCTTCAATCTCACAAAAAATAGAATCAAAAAACCAAAACGACTAAAGTTAATAAATAGTGCACACGTATTGGAATTTAACATCAGTACATACCTCTGTTTAACCCTCCATGCAACATGGTGAGTCTAGAAATATTCATTAAATAATAAAAGTTGTCTGGAATGATGCTTCTTTGACATCTAGCTGCCAAAAGCGACATATTTCTGACTCTTAAATGGTATTTCAAGCTTGTCTTTTTCACACTACCACAGTGCGGATTAGTAGAAACAACTTGTTATACTTTATCTTTTGCATGAAAGATAAAAGCAGTTTCGCTTGTTCATCGGTGAGCCAAATATAAAAAGAGCTAGTCACTAAAACTCCAGTGAGAATAGTTATTTCCCTAAAGTAAAATGTCGCTGTTTTTAGTCTTCCGTTTCCAAAGAATCTGTTGCACTGAGGTCGACTCTTTGGAACACACGACTGAGATGAGAATTATTTAGGAAATGATGGTGATACCAGTGTTGCCTTTTTTTCTCCCCCACATGTAATAACGTCTTCTGATGTTTTATACAGTTTAGACATATAGTAATCCCTCTGGTTAATCTTCAAGCTTTCCGTTTGTTACGACATTGAAGTAAGTGTCTTAAACTCTTCTGTGTGGCAGGTTTCAAACGAGGCGCAGATCCAGGCATGCCTGAACCGACACTGTTGAGGTAAAAATCTTTTTTCTTAAGAGGTTTGATGCTCACATGTTTTTACTGAAATGAAACCATCTGGACTCTGGGAAGATGTAACTGTTGCAGGACTCTTTTGGGGAGGGGAGGAGGAGATGCCTCGTTTAAAAAAAGGAACAGAATGTGATCTTCACTTTCTTCTAAAAACATTATGCTGGGCTTATTTTGACTTTTGGACATTTTGGAACTTTCACTTCTGCAGGGGTCAGTTTTGAGATTTCACATTCAAGCTTGAATAAAATAAAATAAAACATTTCATGAAACTCAAACGTATATTAATTATAACCTCTTTCCTTTTTACAGTCAGTTTCTTCACCTGATATTCATGGCTTCTCAAAAGTTTATGGCGCTTTAAAACTTTAATTGCCACAAAGTGGCTCCTCCTGGTTTTTATGCAAGCAAATATTCAAAAACAATTATGCCCGTTTTAAACAACGGAAGAAAAAAAATGATGTATTTCTTTGCAGTTGGCTTCATGACCAATGTTTTATAATCGACTGTCTTCTAATTTGATGATAACTCGGAATAAAAAAAAGAACCGGCTTTCGTGCGCTTAACCCAGTTTTAAATTCTGTCATCTGCTCCACTCATATGTGTGTTGGAACCACAAAAACAAAATCCTCAAACTAAGTCAGACAGAGTCCACTGGTGTGATTTGCCCAAAAGTTACTCATTTAAATGGAAACTCATTTCTATTAGGAAATCGTGTTGCGGACTGAGTCATCGATACCAGTTGTATTTCCCTGGTTTACTTTTCCTACGCAGCAACTGGTGCATTAAACCTCAAGTTTAAACTATAGTGTCTTTTAAGGTGTCTGCCTTTATTTTTGTGGACGCAAACTGGACAAATGTGGATTTCTGTAACCTAGTAAAATGTTTTTGCTGACTAAATGATGACTTAGTTTAGGAAAATGAGCCAGATTAAGATAATCCTATATCCTTGATGCCAACTACAATTTTTCTTTAGGGTGCAAAATCTCAGCTGAGACTCAAACTCTCAAGTTTGCTTTGGCTGAAAGAGATAAATAATGCTTGGTTTCTCCAGAAATATTTTCTAGCTACAAACACAAGTGGGTCTCTTGTACAACAAATGACGAATATTTTAAAAAGCACCTCATGACCACTGTTAAAAGCACGGTGGACGATCTGTGATGCTTCAGGACAGAAACCCAGGTTTCTAACCTGAATTTTTTTGGGGGGAAGGGCAGATATTAGATTTTGTTTCTAACATTTATTTCTCTGATTTGCTCTAGTTTGCTCTGGGGTTGAGGAACACGTTCACTTGGCCAAACCCTTCATCTCCTCGAGACCATGTGACGCGTTTTTAAAAGACCAAGAAACAGATTTCATCACTCTCCTTGCTCTCTGTAAATCCTAATGTCTGACAGCTGTGTGGCAAAATGTTCAAAGTGCGGAAATATATTGTACAGAGTAATATGTCTCTGGACTCCCATGTCTCTAAATTAAATTGTCTTAGTGTATTCCAAATGTTTTCTGTTTTGATTTGGGTGTACCGAAGGATCCTGGTTTACTTTTTTTATTAGTAATTTAAAAGACAATAAAATGTAAAAGGAATGCGATTCATGTGGTGCTTAAATCAAGAAATCAATTGTCTAGTTGTCACATGCAAGACAATAAGACAAGTACAATTTTAATTTCTTCGGTCTGAATGCGACTCAAGTTTTAAAATCAAGAGTTGGTTTCTCCGACTCACACAAGACCAACATGTTTCACACAATCTCAAAATGCGCATACACTGCGCTGATATTTTTGGCTAAATGCCTTAAATTTCAAAAGCTGCACGAACTCCAGAGTCAGCATCCAAAGTAAGGCGAGTTTAACATCAGCTTGAACGGAGGGGCTGCTGACCAACAGACGAGCCTCTCTCCCAAAATCAGCACTTTTGGTGTTCGACTGAAAGTGGCAGTCAGCCACATGAGGAAGCAGAATACCTTTCACAAAGAAGTTTAATAATTGGATGAGGTAAAGATTAGCTGCTGTGTTGTGATGTACATGTTTGAAGTAGTTAAAATGAGATTTTTACACCTCAGAACACTCAAGCTGTAGTTCTTATAGCTCAACATGAGCGCTATGCTCAGGGGCTGGTGTCCGGCCAGTATCACTCATATATTATTGATATTGAACTACAGCCATATTTTTCAGCTCAAATCAACAGACTATAAGTCTTGATGAAATATCAACCCATAACTATCCAGAAAGCTTGTTAAGAAGTTTGTGATTTATCTGCAACCTCATCCAAATTTGAGTGTGGGTGTATGTATATATTTGTGCCTGTATGTTTAATTTTCTCCCTTTTTCATAGTGCTCTACTTCTGCTGAGCAAGCACGATTGCCAAATTTTGAACAGTCCCGTATAATATGTGAAATAAAATATTCTGGGGGGTTAATATGAAGAAACATGATTCTTATGTATTAATAATAACATTCTTTATTTCTGAATGCAAAAAAATATATATTCCAACATGAATTCTGTTCGCATAAATACATAAATGTAAAAAAAAAAATTGCTGTCAACTGAAAATAAAGGAATTTAACAAGAAGTCACTATAAAATACAAAATGTATTCAATAATTATGGCTTCTCCAATAAATACATTGTTTCATTTAATATAAATAGATTAAATATTCTATGAATAAATGTTTGACTATAAAGCCCCTCAGGGCTGCATTAATTGATCCAGTAAATTACTGTGACTTTCACACTCCTGAGAAAAGCAGGGATCATCTTATGTACCTGAGCTGTTCCTTCCTAAAAGACGCTAGTCTGCTTCCTTCTCGTTGAGATTACTGATCTGTGTTTGTCGCACCTGCCTTTTAGTCAGCTCCCTTTTCCACTCAACAAGGAAATCGCGGATTGAGCTAAGGATGCTGTGCGCCATCATCTTCCTCTGGTACGAATCGAGGCTTTCGAGCTCCTTAAGAAGCTGCAGCTCCTGGCTGCTGGTCAGAGCCACAACACGGTCAGCATTTCTCATCTGCGGGACAGAAATGCCAAGAGGTTACAGAGGTATCTGCAAGTGCAGGGGCCAAATACAGAAGAAAACATGTCTCTGTCCGTCCGCTTTCCATTAATACGCGTGGCTGTAACATTTTGCGAACAACCGGCGTATTCTGTACAAGACGAGCTTTACTTTTTGAACTAAATTACTGTAATAAATCGACACTTTCAGTAACACTACAATTTGCTGGGATGCACCTGTAGTGCTAGCAGCACCTGACACAAACAGAAGCATAATCGGATAAATTTCAAGTCAATATGATTTTGGATCCGTTAAACATTTGCTTTAAACCAGTAAAACAAAATGTAAAATTTCACATTTAGAACTTTTTTTTTTTTTCTAAGCACAGTACTTAGTGTTTGAACAGTTTGATTTGTACAAGCAGTTTTGCTGTTTATTGTTAATCTTTATACATAGCACAATCCCCTAAAATGCAGAAATACAAACTATTGTATTGTTAAATATATAAAATATTCATGTTTGGTCATTTAAAGAGTGTAATGGTGAGTGGTGCTGATGTATCAGCAATCAAATGTTATTTAGGGCTCCATATTGACTTAAAACCAGCTGCTTTACAGCTTATAAAAGAATATACTAAGAACTTGTTTATCTAAACCACCCAGTGTAATACGATTTACTTTGTAGGTGCTTGAATATTTTGATTTTCATCATTTTCTTTCCGCTTATTGCCACTCCACATGACCAACGTACAAGTAGGTGATGGCTAAGCCTTTTAATCGTGATTTATTTGTGGTAATTCTGTCGCTTTATTTCAAGGCCTTAATTTAACAATAGAATTACCAGACTGAGACGGACAGCTCTGCACTTTTAGCCGAGGACTCACCGCTCGTTTGACCTTTGTGATCAGCCGAAGAAGGGTCGCTTTCAGTTCAGTCACGATGAATTTGCCGGGGTACTCCTTGTCGACGTGTTTCAGGAGAACCGAGTACTTCGTCAGATCCTGAGCCAGCTGCTGGAGGCAAGCCTCCTAGAAAGTCACAGAAAGCGCCGTCAGATGTCCACTTCATAAGAAGCATCGGCGTAAAAGGACAAGGGGATCTGACTCACCTTGGACTTTGGGAATTTAACCGGGATTAAGGTCCTGTTCAATGAGTTGTAATCAACATTTCCACGGAATTCATTCTTAAACTGACATAAGCAAACAACGACACACAATGATCAGTAAAACAAAGAAGGAATTGGTTGTTTTAAAATGAACTAAATAAATTCAAATAACTTAAGAAAGAGAGATCTCACCTCTTCTTTATGGCCTTTGGTGACTTTAAGGATCTGTGCCAAAGTCTCCGTGATATTAAAAAGATCAGTCGGGCACGGCTTCGTCTGGACCTCCTTCTCTCCGTCACCTGAGCTCTCTTCTGGAGGGAGGTTGGTGACGGCTCCTTCCAGAGGAGCTCCCGGGACGCAGAGAGGCAGGGCTGCTGCCAGCATCAAGGCGGCGAGCAGACGGAGATCTGAGAACCAGACAGTTAAACCATGAATGAATGAATGAAAAGAGGAAGAGAATCGGCCCCATACAGGAAGCTGCTTGCAGCAGCTCCGGCTGCAAATGACTTACTGAATTTAGAGTACATGACGCACTGCTGGGAAGCTCTGAGTGGGTTTCCTCGTTGCCGTCGGACCCTGAATGAGATGCCCCGTCTTGGAGACGGGCCCTCATTTTATATCCTGCAGAAGTGAGGGATTTTCCAACAGGACTGCCTCCATACGACAAGTTTGCATGATTGCGACTATTCATAATGAGATAATCTCAACCTCATTAAAATTAGATATTTTAATGAGGTTTGTCCTCATAGTGAGTGTGAGGTGGAAACCCAGAAACTATGAATTTTTACTATTGCTGTTTTTTTTTTGTTGTTGTTGTTTCTTGACCCATTAAGAAGAAACAAAATACATATGATTGATATGTTGTTATTATTATTATTATTAATATTATTATTATTAAGAATAATCATCATAATTATCAAACTAATTATTAGAAAACCCTGGGTTAGACTTCAGAAAAAGCTTACAGGGCTAAATCATTTTTAAAAAAATTTTTTTATGAATTTGTGTTTTGCAAACATTGTACTTCATATAACAATCATAGGCTGTATGAGGTGAGTTGTAAGCATATTTTGGGATTTTTATAACTATAAACAATACTGAAATATTTCAAAATTATAAAGTTGTAGTAACTTGTACGTTTTTATTTTTTGGAACAAAGTTGAGCTACTTGGCAAAGGACATACCATCATTAGTTGGTACCACCGGTTCATACCAGGTTATGTAATGTACTGTCATCTGCATTAGCATTAGCCCTATTATTTAATAAATAGGGCACCAAAACCATGTAAATCTGACCCCGGGGAAACCATTCACCTCAAACACCCACACCCTCAAAGAAATCCCTAAGATATTTTCAGCCCTGAAATACAACTGGGAAATCCTTTCAAACACAACATTTCCATAGTTTTCTAATAACTTATGCTCTGCTGTTTTTGGACATGTCAGTACATATTCTTCCCCTTTAGACCAGATGATGCGCCTCGTATGTGTCTCAAGGTGGGATATGTTGTAGTGCGACTGCGTTTCGTCAGGTATAGAGTTTCACCAATGTTGCCATCAGTTGGTTTATTTCATGTGCCTTAAGATTTCCATTACATGTATTTAACTATTTATTTTTCATTCAGTCACGAATACTATTAGTCATTCAAGAGAAATATTAATGTTTTTTTTTTGTTTTTTTTATTTGACTATCCCTACATAAACTGATTGATCCCAAATACAAAAGTAGTAGTTTTGTTCTATTAGCTTTACACAATACAAACACAGTCTGTAAAATGTTAATATTTGTAGTTCTATACGCAGCTTTTCGGTATACTCCACATTAGCGCTTTGTGCTAACTTTATCTAATACGTAGTTTCAAGAGGGATTTGAAACAAGTTGTGGTTTCAAGCAAAACACCAAGAAGTTAGTTTTCATAGTCTCTGCCTGTGTTTATGTTATTGTTACTTTCCATTTTGTTTTTTTTTATTTTGAATTCTGAAGAGTGTGACTTTAATTGTAAAGAATCTTGTTTGAGTCATTGTTATTATTTTACTATCAATTCTCTTTCTAAAGTTATGTATGCTTTGCTGTTTCACTGCACTTTAAGAAGAAACCTTCACTTTTTTCCTCCAAAACATAGATAAACAATGACATGATGCAGAATTAAAGATTAAATAAATGTTTCTTGAATAAGGCCTGTGAGGGAAGCAATATACCAGAGCTCAATAAAGGGCTGTTACATCTCAAAATTAGTGACTGAATTTTATGTAGATTGCGGCAAGTTCCAAAGGGTTCTGGATATTAGTAAGCCCACAGAGCTAAAAAAAAAAAAAAGGAAACATTTTGGACTCGACAAAATTAACATAATGAGTTTAAATTCATCTGAGGTTTTGACGTCAGGCAACTCAAATGACACAATCGAAATCTTATTCATCGCTGTGGTCAGAAACTAAGATCTACATTTTCAACTCTGTGCAATAAAAGGACTTTCATAAGTTTTCTATAGAGTTTATTTAAAAACACTTCCCTCCCACATAGGGATGTTAGAAAAAGTTCACTTTTATATTGTAGAATATGAACAAGTTCTAAACACAAATTTATTTAAGTAGTCTAACAGGAAGGATTTCTGAATACAGCTGGTAGTTAAAAAAAAAAAAAAAATCAATATTAATCCAGTACGCGACAACTTTTAAAAAGTTGATTTCTTCTGAAACAAACACAAAAACCTCAACATTTTTAATCAAACTTTATGTGATTGCTAAACACAAAGTACTATGTAATTGTGAAAATGTAAAGAAATTATAACTGTTTATTTATTTGCATTTTTTAACAAAAACAAGACAAAACAAAAAAATAAATAAAAATCCGAAAACATGACATGAACATATATTGAGTTCTCTGGATCAACAGCTTTCCCTTGTACTTTCAGCTGCAGCTCTTCTTGCAGCTGAAAGTTTCTTCCACTTTTGCACATTTAAAACCAGCGTCACTGTGGCTTCTGAGGGAAACATCCCCTACTACATGTTGCTGTCACCACAGTGTTTCCTGTGGGGATGCCGTGTTTTCTTTTACAAATTATGTCTTGCATGTAGGCCAAAATATTCATTTTTGGTTCCATCTGAACAGCCTCCCACATGGCCATAAAAAAAAAAAATAAAAAAAATCCTGCTGCTCTTCCATAAATTCCCCAGTTTTGGATTGCACAACTAGTAGTTTTCTGGACTCTCCCAGCTGTGGGTCTTCGCAGCTCCCCCAAAGTTAATGTGGACTTCTTGGCTGCTTCTCTGATTTCTGTCCTGTCATTTTTGTTGGGACCTTTATCTCTCATCGCTAAGCATGCATCATTTGCCTCCCTACTAGCTGTTGCCAACTGTGTAATGTCATATACTTGCTGCACACAACACAAGAACAGGAATAAATCTGACTCTGCATTTTCCTATGCGTAAAAGTATCACATAGGTCCGACAAACTCGCCCTAAAGCAACTTAAATTTAGATTTCAAATCCTGTCCTAAGAGAATGTCCACATAAAAAGTGATCTTCGAGTGGAAGGAAAAAGTGTGGAAGAAAAAAAAGTACACAATCAACAGTATAATAACTATTCAATTATTTGTCCGTTTTTATTCTGGATCTCTAAATTCTCTCACATATATTTTTTTTCCTCCTTCCCCACTGGTGAGACTATTCACAGAGAATTTACTCTCCATAGAGGATCCAAGAAAGACAAAATACTAAATATCCTGTTGAGTTATATTGCAAGAGTGGCTTTGCATTTTGAACAGGGAAGTACTCTGGTATTTTTCGCTGTGGTGTTTGAGACTTCAGAAAAAGTCGGTGGTTATGGGGCAGTGGGGCAATTACTGGGAAGTGCCGATCTTCAACATTCTCGTCCTCAAACCACCATCAAGTTTGTTGGGTTAACTGAATTTTGGCAAAATAAACCCATTCATAATGCAAGTAACGATGTTTCTGCTTATTTTATTCCTTTTTTCTGGAATAAACTAAAAGTCTGGTGAAACAGAAGCAGTTGTTTCATTTTGAATCCTGCATTTGGGTATCATTGATCAAATGGTGTTATGGTCTAACATACAGACGTTTGTCCTGAACTAAATGTATATATGTTTAGCACTTTAACTCTTAGATCAGTGTGATGTAACTCTGTTTCGTCTTACATTTTTCCGAATCATTCCTTACTTGTTTTCTAGGTTTTGGTACCTGGTGGTTTTTTGGAAACGTTCCGGTGCCTTGTAAGACTCGGGGAAATATTAGAGGTCGCCTTTGAACAGTTTTCAATATGCAATTGGGGTATGGGAACATGGATACTAGCTTTCAACAGACCTTGGAAAAATGTAAAAGCATCTCCTTATTCTGATAAAAAACAAGTGAAAGCATCTAAATATTCTGTGTCACTAAAAATAATTTACAGGAACTTCCCATTTCTTCACGCTTTGTTTGATAATGTGGGGAGCACAAAAGCATTTTAGCTGAATATTGCTCTTTTTTAAGCTGTATAGGGAAATTATTGACTGAACCTAATTGGGTTGAATCTTGATTCGTTGTATGAGTTCTGGTTAAAACCAAGAACCAACAAATACAGAATGACCTTGTTTGTTAAAATGCAAATGCAAGTTTGAATTCACATTTTAGCATTACGTTTTATGTAATCAAACGTTCATCAAAGGACAGGTACTGGAAATAACCTTAGACAATAAGTGTTGAAATCTATGGTATTTAATAATACTCGTGATTTGTTCCTATAAGCTTATAAAGTAAAGTAAAATAATAACAGATAGGCCAACTGGACTGAACCCTAGATGACTTTAAGAAACTAAAAGCAGCTACAGAAACACATCACATAGACATAGCAGTATTACAGCAAACACAAAGAAACAGATGCTTTAAATTGAGGCAAAACTGACAACTTAATCAACTAAAGACACACATTACCTCCATTTCTACATATGTGATATAACACTAACCTGTAAATTTTTCATTCATGAACCACAGCAGTGACGTTTTCGAAAGTGAAGTCCAAAGGTTTTACCGCCACTTCCAGAGGACAGTGAACAACTTGTGCATGCAGGAATTACTCTTCCCAGGCATTTAATGCATGGGTGTGTAATGATAATACCTGTGTGTCGCTGCCTCTTATCACAAAATAAATTAAGAGTGTGAGATAAACGGTAAATCCCATGACATACTTTTTCCATAAATCTTGCTTCCTCTTTGCTGTCCTCTTTGCTGTCCGCTATATTAAAAATACCGCATGTCAAGATATAAGAATGCTTCCCTTGCAGAGAATTTTCTGGTGTTAAATCCAGATGTGCACAGATATTATTGTTGTTTGGACGTCTGTCAATATTTATGTAGTAACATACTCCCGGATACTTTCATCATGAGGTGCATACAAATCGTATCTAAATGGGTTAAAGAGCGTTCTCCAAAAAAACGATGAGTAAAACTGTCAGCTCTATTCATCTTTGCATATTACTTGCAGATTTCTCCATCCTTAAGATGAACCTTGTGGCTACATTTACAGTCTTGTGCTATGGACATACAGGCCATAAATCATATACCATAAATTAGCTCTCACTCAAATAAGGTTTTCTAACGTCTACGTCTAAAGAAACACAAACAAGGTAACATGCATAGTTCTATAAATTTGTACTGCGTATTTGAGCTCTACATTCAGCTAAATGTGAATTATGAGAGACTTTCATTAGGTTGCTCAATTCGCCCCATTCTCATTTTTAATTTCCCTCAACTAAGACAGAGGCCAAGTGACTGATGACACAGGCAAACAACCGCTCCCTACAATCATAAGTATTGCCACAACTCAGATTACTTGTTAGCTTGTAAGTCCTGTGTCAGTGCATTGTTGCACCCTGGATTTGACCGGCCTCGCAGAAGATAAAGGTCATTCAGCGCCAGTCCATCATCTGCAAGCGAATCAGTGAGGTTCCACTTGTCCTGTCATTTTTCTTCCTTCAGTCATCCTTCTACTGAATTTGTTTGAATCATACCAAATAAGAGAAGGGAGAATGAAATTAGTTGTAGCTGTATTTTTTTTATTATTATTATTCCAAACTAAGCCACATAAAATTGTATAAAATAAGCATCGACTTAGTCACTTTAAGCCCGTTGGGCATGTAAAAGCTTCATTGCAATTGATCTTTGTACTTTTGCAAGTTTTTTTCACAATGTTGTGTTTGGATTAATAGACAGAAACTCATAAACAGAAAGAAACTATTTTGTATAATCCAACGGACGCACACACAACACATTCATAAGCATCATGTCTGACACTGGATTAACTTAGTAGAGAAGTTTTTTAGTCACTGAGTGTGTATTGAGTACTAAAACACTTACATTTGCTTTTAAAGAAAACAAAAAAAGAACATTCCTTGAGGCAAAGGGGGAAAAAATTTGTTTTTTCTATATAATTACTGCCTCAATGTAATTATTGCATCAATGTAAAAAGATACTCAGTAGTATTTAACATTAAGAAGTACTTATTAATTGCAGATATAGCCTTTTATTCATACTGTAACAGTTTAGTGGGTAGTTTTATCAATATTTTCTGACAGAATTGGCCCTTTGAGAACATGATCTTAATATGGCCCAAAATGAAAATGAGTTCAACACCACTGATTTAAGGAATCCCTCCAAAATGCTCTGTTTTTTCCATCATGCAAACATCTAAAATGTATACCAATTTTTAATGCCTGTGGTAAAACTGTACTAATGAGCTGCAGTTTGGGGGGGACACCACGGATAGAAGTTTTTGAATATATGTTTTTTCAACCCTTAATATATTTAAATTTTGTCCAGCTGTAACATTTGTGCTAAATATGTTGAGGTTCTTTGGTATGTTTTAGGCTCCAAAAATGGCCTACTTTAAAATTTGAAATAATAATAAAGCTGTGCATATCAGCATGCTCACACACCACGTTTACATCGGCAATCCCTGCCTCTCACTTCCATTGTGCATTTTTAGTTCAAGAAGCTGCATATTTGAGGAAGAACTTAGCTTAGCGTGTCATAAATATCACAAATTGTGACATCATGGTTCTACGTTTTAAATGCATTTTAACAGGATCTCCGACTTTGAGAGAATTTAGACAGTTATTTGGCACAAGTCCAAAATTTTAGCAAAATATTTGCTAATTTTTTAAGGGGAAATTATTTGTTACTCCCAGCAGAAATCACCACCACCACAGGGGGAAAAAGATACAGCTTTCTAACTTATAAACTTGTCCAGACAAGCCCTGACAAATGGACAACCCTGGAAAACCAAATTTAGGGACTAAATTGGCAAAATCCTCTTTCCAGTTTTGCATAAATGAAACTCAGGGAAGTTTAGCCTCTTGTTACATCACACATTGCACAACGGAGTAAAGAATGATCAGTTTATGTAGATGTCTACTTCTACAAATGTAATTAAGCCATCTATATTTTTTCATAAACAGCAAGCGTAGAAAAAAATAATAATAACGGCTAAAACAATGCATGCTTACATTTGCATCACATACAGTGACTTCTTTCATTTAACCACCTGTACCAAGAGCTCTTTTATGCTCCAAATCACTAAGGTTTTGATGTTTAGTATAAAACAATGCTGTCTGTGGCTTATTAAGCTGGAAAAGAGACTTTGATTGTGAGGCGCTCAGTTTGCAGTTCTTGGAAGCTGCAGCTAGGTGGCAATCACGCTTAAATCCTGACAAGAGGGACTCTGATTCCTGTCTGCGAGGTGATGTCCTCAGGCAAAAAATGCAAATGTCTTCTTGCACACACTCCGATGATTTATAACTTTCACAACGATCACAGCTATTAGTGACAACGTGTCACTGCAGTGTAGTGATTTGCTTTTGAATGGGTTCGTAATAAGTTATTGAGAAACTCAGCTTTCATGAAACCATTTGCTCATCAGTATTAAACTCATTGAACTATTTAGTTTCTTAAAAATATGGTTTAAAATTTTAGGCTGATTATATCATTGACCTGAAGGTGGCACTTACAAGAAAGTGATATTAATCTACTGAGTCCACTCTAACTATCTGTATTATATTACAAACGGGTAGACTCGGTTATTAAAGCTGAAGGCGATTGGTTGTATTTTTTTTAACCATTTGAGTTTGTGTCTGTAATACAAAGTGTAAAAATGTTTAAGAGGAATAATCACTTTTACTAGGCATTTTATGTGCACACCTTGCACTTTAAAAAGCAGCAAATTGCCAGCTGAGTTTTAAAATAGCAAAGTAAGAATTGTTACTGTATTTAGAAGTGCCAACTCCAAGCGGCTGTGTTTGGCAAAAAAAAAAAAACTGCTTTTGAGTGGAGGCTCTTTTTATTATCTGGGATCAGATTTGTGACAGAGTTTGAACAGGAGGATCCAAATCTGTCTGTGCAAAATGTGGTCTCACGTTTCACTCTAACATGACAGTTGCTCATCTCTTTCCTTTTTCCTGATTCTGCCTCATCTTCTTCTCTCCTGTCGGTCATTACCGTCCAGTTCCTCAGCCCGTCTCCCATCTCATCTCTCTCCTCCTCTCCCATCCTCTTCATCCACCGCTACCGTTTGTGCCTTTTTTTCTCAAGTCAATGTGTTCTTCTCTTCCATCTTCCTCTTTCTTTCTTTTTTTTTTTTTAACCCCCACAGCACGCGCCGTTCCATAAGTGACGAGAGGAACTGTATCTCTGCTCAGTTCGCTGTGGGCTCTCTTCAATATTTAATCAAGACTGCATTTGTTTGAAGAGAGCCCAGAATGTGAGTGAGAGTGAAAGATAAAAAGGGACGTCTGACCAATGTGTGCTTGTCTGCTGCATTTACATGCAGGGCAGGCAGAAAACCCGAGAGCAGAGTGTGTACTGTATATTTGTGCATGTGGTGACAGTTGATGAAAGGCTGTCCCCACACGGTAAATAGTTTATTGTCTCTCTTTTGCTTTCTTTTCCCACCCCCTCCTTTATTCCCGCCCCTCCCTTATAATCTCATTCTTCTCTCACTGCCTCATCTTATAACCATCATGCACCGTATAGCTCTGCACTGCATGTGAACAATGCGTCCCCCCCCCCCCCCCTCTCTTGTTGTGCGTATTTGAATTTGCTGCGTGTGCATGTGTGACTTGTGTGTGCTTGTGTCGTGGGCTGGTTTCAGGGTGCTCCCCGGGGACACCCCCCAGCAGCATATTTCATCATCGTCCAGACAGAGCACAAGAAAAAAAAAAAAAAAAAAAAAGTTCCCTGCTCTTCTTTTGCATCTTCAGCAATTTTGCTACGTTAGACAGTGCTTTCCTCACTTCCTTCTTTCACTTTTAGGCTGATTCTTAGCATGGGTCTCCTTTAACTTGGTGGGAGAAAAACTACGGTTTATACATAAGTAAAAGTAGCAAAAATCACTGTATGAAACCTCTCACTTCCTCTTTGCAAATCGTAGCTGATTTGAAAAGGAACTTAATGAGACAGAGTGAGATGGGTTTTTTTTGTGTTTTTTTTTTATAAATCTGGAGGATGAAGGTTTAGACTTAGTATCAGGGTCATTAAATTAAGCTCGCTGAACCGCTATGGAATAACATGATGCAAATGAGAAAAAAAACCCAGTTCAGATGTTCTGAGGTAGTAAAAGCATTTTCTTTGGTGTAGACATAGGTTTAGGACTCTCCCCGCGTTACACAAACGAGCTAAATAAGAGAGAATGCCCCTTTTCCCCAAAAAAGGATTTTACACATGCAAACTCCTCCCCCCCGTAGTAATTTTGTCCGCATGGAGATGACCATGTTACGCAGCCTCTGCTTTGATGTCATCTGAAAATCTCAGGGGACACTCTCTGAAACAAACTGACTGACCAGTTTACTGTGATTATACACCCAGGCACACGGTCACCTTTTAAAACCCCTTGATAAGAGCTGTTTTGTTTTTTGTTTTTTTCTTTTTTCTTAAATGCATATTCTTGAAAGGTCTTTTCTATGCAATTTATTTGGGAGCAACTAATGTGATCTTATTGATGGGTTCCACATCTTAAAAGTCTTAAAGACCAAGAAAACCTGTTTATTTTACTGCGACAGATGGTTTAGGTTCTAATAAAAAATCGGATACACTTTTACTACCTCAATGTATCAATGTAAAACGATACTCAGTAGTATTTAACATTAAGAAGTACTTGTTGTTTTCCTGTTTTTCCACATGTCATCTAAAAGAAAAGTGTGGAATGAAATTCTACAAAGAAGTTTGGGGTTCTAACGCTTTATTTGATCAAAAATGACACGAGATCCACTGAAAATTGCATCTGATAAATGTCTTCTGCAGAAAGGTTTTATGGTCAGATGAAAAAAAGGTCTGCAACAGACTGGCGACCTGTCCAGGGTGTACCCCGCCTCTCGCCGGAAAGGTTCGCGCGAGATAAGACACCAGCACCCCTCCCGACCCCACTAGGAACAGAAAATGGATGAATTTATGGATGAAAGAAAGGCCGAGGCATTTATGCACAGTGACAGCAACTAAGTTTGGAGGAGTCAGACCCAGGAACCTTGTACTCACTCTAAAGCACGGTGATGGTTGCATCATTGAATTTTAAAGGAGGAGGCTCATGTCCTGATTCTGGAACTTGAACTTAGGTCAGGGGTGGCTGAATTTTGGAAACCAGTGGTTGTATCAGTACAGGACATGCATCAAAATGGTGTGAAATAGCTAAAACATGTAAGCATAAAGCTTTTGAATCCCCTTCCTAGAGCCCTGATTTCAACTATACTGAAAATTTGAGGACTGGTCATATAAAATATGCTAGTTAAAACTATTTGCTTCCAATTCCGAGTGCAAAGTCCAAATTCAGTTTGACAACATGGCATTTATCTTGAGTGCTAGTAAACTCTTGATCTAAACAATGCTTCTAAATAATGCAAACCACAGACAATGTAACATGGGTTTGTGTAAAATGTTCACTTTGGTTTGATTCATCTGACTTTGACACCAATTTGCTTTAACTGTAAATAGTGACTTCTCCAATATAATCCATCCCATATTTTAACCTTGGTTAGACATTTTTGCGTCGAAATAACACTTGATTTACATCCATACAGAGTTTATGACCACTTTGCCAGAAAATGACATTTGATTAACAAATAAAGTCAAAGTAATGTATATAAATTGCCACAGAAAATGTAAAAATAATATCTCAAATATAGGCAAAGCTTTTACTGTTTCACTTCTCAGTCTTGATTATAAAACTTTCATTTTACTTGTGTTATGTTAAAATTGTGTTTCTTTCTGTTCATGTATTATTCATTTGACAGACACTCCAGCACATGCCGCCTCACTGTAATTCGCTGAAATAGTGCTGCCGTAATCCGAGTATCTGAAAGAGAGCCAATCATCCCAAATTACAAACCCTATCAAAAGCCAGATCCGACGCTCGAGTTATCCAGCTGAACCATCCGCACTCAGACTGAACTCTGCTTGACTTTGAGTCATCTGGGAATATCGGGCTCAGACCCTCGCATATCTACTGAGCTTAAATTAATTCTCTTTCATATCTTATCGGAGGGAATTCTTTAATTAAATTATTCAGTAATCGGCAACTTCTTATTAGACCGAGTTATTTTCAAGCACTGTTGTATTTTACTATTTATCCATGTTTTATTCTCTGTTTAAAAACACAAAAAGGATGGGGCAGAAAAATAATGAACAGTAGCTTTCATTTACATTGACTACGATGCAGAAAAATTGCAGCAACTCAACCACGATTGAGCTAAGAGTAAAAATACACTTTATTCTAACCAATAAAGAGATAAAATAATATTAGGGCTGAAACGATTCCTTGAGTGATTCGAGTACCTCGATTATTAAAATTCCTCGAGGAAACTGATCTGCCTCATAATATTGTGTTTTATTATTTAGCGCACCGCGTTCCGGCCCGGACTTTATTTACGCTCTCATTTCCACCTGAGTTGTTGGCGAAAGCTAAGTGTTAGCAACATAATGTCCAGTTTTCAAGTTCGGCCTGGGAGGATTTTATTGAGTCGTGACAATGTCTGGGTTTTTGTCTTTTTCCGGGAGACCAATAAGCATCTTAAAATGACGGCAGCTTTTCTCCTCCCGGAGCTGCTGGTTTAGAGCGAACGGTGGGAACGAGCACATCGGGATTATGTATACAGATAAACGGATAGACAGCGGGCGGCTGTGCTTTAGATGCGTAACTTTACTGAAAATACCGGAAAATAAATTTCATGTCATCCCGGTTGCAACAAGTGGATGGCGAAGCGCATCATGACGTTACAGACCTGGTAGAAGTTTCTGTGTGTGACGAATGCAGATGTCAAATATGAGGGGCCGTTTAGGAAAAAAAACTATGTTTTGTCTCTCACACACTACTAAAACTCTCTCTCACACACACACAAAATATTAAAATTGCACATATGTACTATTAAAATGTCACACACATATGCAATTTTTCTCTCTTCAGACACAAAATATTAAAATTGCGCATACACACAACTAAAATATCACACAAGCATACAATTTTTTTTACTCACACGCATACATAAAAGACTAAGATTGCACATATAAACTAATAAAATATAGACTCATCTTTTGAATGTGTGAGAGTGATGTCACGAAAGAGGCGGGGCATCATTTGGAGATCAGATCGCGCATGCGTTGATACCACAGTGACGTCAGCTTCAAGTTGGATATT